>MU619846.1:0-83827 GCA_025201785.1 Xylaria longipes
TTATATTTTAATATATTATTAAGATTTATAATATATAAATAGTTTTATTTTTTAAAACAAAATTTTAGTTTTAATTATTAATACTATTAATAATTTAAACTAAAAGAAAATATTTTTTTGTTTAAAAATATAATATTATATATATAATTTTAACTATATTTATGTTTTTTAAAATTAAGTTTTAGTTATTATAAGGAATTTTTAACTTTGTTTAGTAAAACTTTGCTATAATTAAAAAGTTTTTTTTATAGTTTATTTATAGTTTATATTTAATAAACCTTTTTATTAAGCTTATTAATATTTAAAAATATTTTTTAATTATTTTTAAAATATATTAATAATTTTATTATAAATTTTATTATATTTTTATATATTTATATAATATATTAATAATATTAACGTGTTATATTATAAATTTATTTTTTTAAAACATTTTTTATTAAATAATATTTTAATATTTTATTTAAAATAAATTTTATATAGCTTTATTATAAATATAATATAATATTTTAAAGTTTGCTTTAGCTAGTACTTTTGCTATAAATATAAGCTAAAATTTTAAATAATATTTTAATTTTAGTTTAAAGTTATTTTAAAAAAGTTAATATTATAAATATATTTTTATTTAATTTATATTATATATTTATTTTTTAAAATATAAAAAATTTATTAAAACATATAGTAGTATATTTTAACGGTTTTAAAATTTATAAAATATTATATAAATAAAAGTGCTATATTTAATAAAAAACGTTTTTAAATTAATTTAAAATATAATATATATTTTTTTTTAAGTTATAAAAATACTAGGCTTAAATTATTTCGCGATAAAACGTACTTTTTATATGCTTATAATTAATATTAATTATAAAAGTTTTTATTTTGTTAAGTTTTTATTATTTTGTTTGTTTATAATAAAAATAAATAATTATATAATTAAAATATAATTATACTATATATTAAATATATTATAATAAACGGGTTAATAAAAATAAATATATATAGTTAAAAAATATTTTATTTATATATTTTTTATTATTTTATTTATTAGTTTATAGTAGAGCGAGTGTAATTTTTTAACTATTTTATAAAAAAAATAAAATTTACTGTTTATAAAAGTCACGGGCTGGCTGGCTGACTCCAATAGGTGGCCCCTGCGGGGCCCACCTTTGGTCACATGATCAGCCACCCGTGCACACAAGAATATTTACCCATACAATTTCTACTGTAAATATTTCTTTCCTTCTCTATCCTTTGATTAATATACAAATGGGACCCCAACTAGGAGCTTTGCCTCTGTAAAGGACACCAAACGTGACAATAAATAATATACCGAAAATAATTTATATTAACAAGGCTGCGGTAAATATTTATTATAAAATGTTTTTAATTTTTAATAAAAAAAGTTTTTAGCTTTTTTAACGTTAAAAATATATTTAAAATATATTAATAAAAAATAAAGTTTAAAATAATAATAAAATATATTTAAACTTATAAATAGTTAATTAATTTATTAGATAATTTAAAAAATTAATTTAATAATAAAATAAAAAGTTTTAATAGCCGGTAGTAAAAAATACTAGTATTTACTATATAATATTATTAAAATATATAATATTGTTTTATAGTTTTAAGGAATTAAAAATTAGTATATAATTTTATATTAAATTTAAATAAGTTTAAAAGTTTTATTAAAATAAACTTTATTTATTTTAATAATATAAATATTATAATAACTTAAGTTATAAATAATATTTTATTATAATTAAATTATATTTTTTAATTGTTTATAAATAAATAATATATATTTTTTATATTATTATTAAAATAATAGTTTTTATTTATTATAAGGTTTATAATTAATTATAACAAGTTATAATATTTTATTAATAACGTATAAAAAAAATAGTTAAATTAAGAAGCTAATATTATACTTATAAAACAGTATAGTATATATTGCTATATATTATTAATTTTTTATTATATTATTAATATTATTAAAAATAAAAATATATTAAAATTAAATATTTTATACTATAATTAATAATAAATAAATAAAGCTAGCAGGTATTTTATTATTTTTTATATATAATTTTTTTTTTAAATCGTTAATAAATTTATTTAATATATTTATATAAAATATAATATAAATTAAAATTATTTTAAAAACGTTTTTTAGTATATTATATACTTAATAATAGCTGTTTAGTTATTAACTATTTTTATACAAGCTTTTAGCTTAATAATATAAGCTTTAAAATTTAGTATAATTTTAATATAGTTAAATAATTTTATAAATATATAAAAATAAGCTTTGCTTTTTATATATTTATATATATATTATATTATAAGTATATTTTTAAATAATATAATTATAATTATAAAATATAAATAATAGCATTAAATATTATATTAAATTTATTTTAATAAATAAAAAATTTTTTTTTTTTATATAATAAAATAACTTATTTTTTTTTATAGCTTTTTAACTTTAAACTATTATAAAGCTTTAATAAAAATAATAAATATAATTTTATTAATTAATATATTAAATATTTTTAAAATACTAGCTATATAATAAACTTGTTTAATTTTAAGTTTTTAATTATTAAAGATATTTTAAATATAGGTTTATATTATATTAAAAATAAAAATATATTATAGTAAAATATTTTGTTTTATTTATATTTTAAAGTTATTATAAATATTAATATATAGTTTAATATTTATTTATTTAATTAATAACAGTTTATTAAATATAATTTTTTTAAATATTATAGTTTAAATAATATTAAAATATAATATTATTTTTAATATAATTTTATAAGTTCGCGGGAAAATTAAATAAGTTTTTATGTTTTTTTAAAATTAAAAGAATATTTTTATTTTAAATATAATTAACGTAAATAATAGTTATTATAGTAATAAATATTATTAAAAATTATAGCATAATATAATTAATTTAAAAACAATTAAAAAATAATTAAAAAATAATTTAAAAACGATTTAAAAACAATTTATATTTAAATTATTAATATTTTTTATATAATTTATAATTATTATAAATTTTATTAGCAAATATTTTAATTTAAGTACTAGCGGTTAATAGCTGGTTTATTAGTATAAATTTTAACGCGGGGTTTATTTTTTTATAACTATTTATATTAAATTAACGGTATATATACTTATTTTATACTTTAAATAATTTAAATAGGGCTAAGTATTTTATTGATTATTTATATACCAGAAAGTGGAGCTACCCTTAGGTAGACTGGGGCAACCTACCCTTAGTTGATTTGATTGCTCGTGCTTAACTAAGTATGTACCCTTTAACACAATACATCGCAGCACTATACCGGGGTTCGAGTATAACCCTGCAGTACCTAAGACACAGTTGATAGATAGACGTACTAACCCCGTGTCGCATATCCGGACTAAATGGGCGTCCACTTAAACCAACGGCGTTGGCGTGGGTTTAATTCTCCGGCGAATGAGCTTACGAGGGCATATAGTGTGCCCTAATATAGAAGCCTACCATACCCTAAAACCTATATCACCAAGTACAGTATTTTCGCAATGATTCACCCTCGCATAATACACACAGCGTGACACCAGCTATAGTCTGGTTGTTTGCATCGTGCCCATCGTCACCCCGACGGCCCCTACCCCAGATCTCGGTAGTTATCTGACGAATGTCGCGGATGGATTAGATCAAACTGGCGAAGGCAAACGGAGGAGGACAACTCGGCCAGTCACAGAGTATATATCTAGTCCTCGGAGTTGTTTGGTCCTACATACTAAGTAGCACCAGTAGGCGGACAGAGTTGGGCCATTAACTCTACAAGCCTCAGGGTGGTGGCCTGTCTAACGTAGCCACTGCCTACTTTAGGTACCAAACAAATTAGTTGCTGGCATAAGTGAGTATTTAAGGTGGGAATTCTGGACCAGGCGCTATGTCGCTATGTCGCATAAGTGGCCGAACCGACCAACCATCGGCCCCCTCGACCACCCCCCCTGCCAGGGTTCCGACGATAAGCCCAGAGGGTTGATTAGTTTGTTTCCAAAGCTAAGCTCACAAGTACAGTACATTTCCTTTTGCCGGTTGCCCATGTTTCTTTTCAATTACCAACTCTTGTCCTTGCCCTTGATCTGCAATTAATTGACTACCCAACCCGTCCCACACTTGCATACCTCTCCTCTTCCCATCAACTTTTTTTTCGGATTCCCTATCTAACTGCGTCCCATCTCTTTCCCTGGACAGCAACTCGCCTCCCTACCAACATTGGCCCCTACCGCAACTTTCACAGTAAGTTTATTGTTAGGGTTCATCGTCAAACCTTAGTAGAACCTAGTCCTCAGTGCTCGATTTGAGTTGTCAGCGCTGCCGTTCTTTCCCGACCGCGTAGATTCTATTCTATTTTAAACCCTCTCTTTCAACCATTCTTTATTCCCTTCCGACTCCAGTTACAGCGACGCACCCTTACTATTACGGTAGTCATATCGTATTGTCATCAACAACACCACATCGCCCATACACATTACTACACACGCGACCCGGACCTCCTGTTCCAACATACGCCCCCGTGTCCAACCACACATAGTCGGCCAGTGTCCGGTTCTCAGTCTCCATTACATCGTACCGTTTGCAATATTCAACTGTTATTAGCTTGATGCCGTAGGATCGACGCATCGCGTCCACATGTCGGCGGAGCAGCTTCGTCGCAGTCTTCAGTACGCCCCGCTTTTTCCTAGACGCTCAACTGGCTTATATTGCCTCAACGCTTTACGCCAAGTAGCAGACAGTGCTGTCGACTCAGCATAATGAAACCCTAGCTGTTGTCCATGTTCAATCCCTCGGCCACAATTGCATTGTGAAAGTTTCCTTTTAGTTCCATTGCTGATATTGAGAAACAGCCTGGCGTGTGCACCTCTTTCCAGTAGTTGAATGTACTGGCCATCGTCCTGGCCGTCTTCTGTAGAGAAAGCGAGAGGTGGACGGATCGGCTTGCACACACGCACACTTGCTTCCGGGGGCTTTGGTGCTGCAGTTCCTTGTGATCCTCCTGTGCCATTCACTACCGGGTTTGGAATCTAAGCTGGAGCTGTGACACTTGCTTCGAGTGGATTATTGCTGGTTGAGTAAGCGGTTGTTCATGATTGCCATAACTGATTCGGTTCATCTATATATACATGCTAACCACCTCAGTTCAGATTCACCAACTGTGTTGTTACCTGCAATAAACACATACCGTTGCCTTCTAGTAGTCATTCGAACTGAGCTTCTTAGGGCTGTGTTATCACACCTGTCGCTATGGACAACCTAGCAGTGGAAGAGCAAAAACTTGTATCGCCGGTCAACGGTGACAAAGCAGACGAGAACTCGCCTGCTGTGGGATTGTAAGTTGCCGTTGTTTTTTCTATCTTGTTGTTCGGGCAGGCTCTAGTCTCTCTCATTCGGTTGGCCATTGCTAGCAACGGCTGTTCTGCTTGCTTCTTGCAATTGCCCTGCAACAATCCCCGTTGCAGCTCCTAGCTCGCAACTTCCTTTACTACACTTCCTATTCACTAAACACTTCCTCCAAGTCGCATTCTGCAGCCTTCCCGAGGTTCGTAACATTTGACCACCAAACATTCCCAACAGTGGTCCGCAGGGCCTCGGGCAACAACAATGCAGCTACGCGGGTAAGAGGGCTAGATACACACTTACTTACACATGCACACTCATACATCGCACACCCCGTGTCTCAATCCATATATGTTCTTGGCATAGTTTGCTAACATTACTGGCAGTCGAGCCATCCCCAACCTACCAAAGATGGACGAAGACACAGCTAATGGGCGCGATTTGAGTCCTCCCGACTCAAGTTCGGTTTCCAGTGTAAACCCAGATATGTTGGGTGACGAGATCATCGTTGGGACTCATGGCAATGGGGATAAGCCGTCACCTCTCCGGGTTGTATCGGACGCCGAAGACGGAGATACTACTAATAGTATTGATGAAGAACCCGTATCCCATTATCCCAAGCGCAAACGCGCATCGCTTTACAATGACCTGGGCGAAGATAAGATGGACACCAGCTTAACCGAGGAACCCAATCATGTCGGCACTCCTCGTGGTAATCCAGCCAAACCCACCGTCGCGGGGCCCCGTGATGCCAAAGGCATCACTATAGGTTACTGGCGCGATTCGCCCGTACCTAACGTGAACGGAAAGCATTCTGTGATTGGATTCATGGACGTAAGAGACCGTCTTCGCACGCGTATCCAGAACGTAACGCAATCGGGCGATATGATCAACTCACGTCTTTTCCCCATTCCGCCCGGTCCGGGAGGTAGTTGGGTCACATTTGAGAGAATCGTATTTGATGACCACCTTATCGGATTAGATCACAACGAGGTCAAGGAGTATGTGAAGATTCGCACTGAGGCACCTGCGAATGAGGCGCCCGAGGCTCGCGAAGAAGCCCAGCGTATGGCCGTCCGAGAAGCTCGCCGTCGCCTTCAAGCAAACCCCGTTGCCGAAACGGCTCAGCCGCCCTCCATTGCGTACGGCTTGGAAATTCCCGACCACGCTCAAGTCAACCGGCATGAGGCAAAGCGTCGGCGTCTTACTAGCGGCAACGGCTTTGTTTCAGATCGTCCTCAAAACCCTCTGTCAGGCCAGGTTCAAACCCCCAATACCAATCCCGCTCCAGCTCCCGTCCCCGTGACCCCGGTACATCCACCGTATCCAGGAATGCTTGACTCTCTACCCGGTACTAGGCCTACTCGCATTCTCGTGGGCTGCTGGTCTAAATCCGCTGTCACCGACGATCGTGAGAGACATGCAGTTTACGGTATTCTAGGCGCAAACGACATGTTTCGTGTCAAACTCGTTCGTGAAACACTGGATGGCCGATATGTGGATGGCAACTTTCCCGCTGGCGCCGGTGCTCTATGGATTCCGTACGAGGAAGTCATATTTCTACCCCACATTGCACACCTCAGTCGGCCTGAGATGAAGGAATACGTTCGTGTACGTCAGAGCCAAATCGATGCTGGCGAAAAGGAGGACGAAAAGGTGTCAAACGAAACCAAAGCAGTATATGATGCTCAGACGCGTGTGGCACATTTGAGCAGGGGTCAAGGATCTGGAAGTGTTATACAGCGTCAATCTATCGTTGCAGACAGAGAAGACGGCCAGGACCACGCCGGCGGGCCGCCCAACGGCAGCGGCCATGAGCTGCGTCATCAGCGCCGCGACATGATGCCTCGAAACGAGCCTCCTATGCCCCGGCACCCCCTCCCGGAGCCCGATATCAGACATCTCGCTCGTCCTCCAAGCATAGACCCTGTCGAGAGGGTTCAGGGCTTAGCTTCGCGAGAAGTCGCGAGAATGGAGGCTGTACAGATGCGACACGATAGGCAACACCAGAACAGATTCCCCATTGGAAATACCGTGGAGCCCGTTGATCACCATCGGCACCATTTCCAAGAGAATCGCGACAGGATGCAGAAAATCTGGGCATCCCAAGAGCAGAACAGAATCCGTGCAGGGATAGAGGACGCCAAAATGCATATGGGTATAAAGTACGAACGAAAGCAAAATGGGCCATTCTCCGGGAAGCTTGTGAGCCAAGGCGCGATTCTCACGATTGATGGGGAAGACTATGTGGAATATCGCGTGCTCACGAAGCCTAGCTTTTTTTAGGACACGAAGCCTCCGAAGACTAGGACTCCGATGATTAGAACTCCGGTGACTGGGACTCCGGAGACTGTGACTCGAAGTAGCACAGCTTGTCTTCGAAGCGCTTCTCACTTATCTCTTTCTTAGACGTTGAAAATTCTCCTCCTTTCATGTCGCTTCGTCTCGGTTTTGTCTCGCAAATTGCAACTTCTCTGCATGCGACTCTTACATATATACCCCTTTCCTTCTAAACCTTCTAGCGAGATGGGCAGGTTTCGTTCAAGGACTTAGTCTACGATGTAGAACGACGCCTCAAATTGAGAAAAAGCACTGGAGAGTTATTTCTCTGCTTCGCTTGAAACACTTTTCATGCAATATGTTGTGGCGATTCTAAGCTTTCACTGTTCATTTCTGGCGTGATCAGTGCTGGTCAACAGAACAGCAGTCTGCCTATCACCTCAAAGCGCTAGACATAATTCTTCCCTCTGCGCAACATGATTGATATCTATCATGCTCGCCCGGAGATCGAGCGATATGTTGGAGTTTTCATTGTTGCAGCCACGTTGCCAGGTATCTAGATGACCTCTGGTGGTTGAAGCTGGAGCGGGCTTTGGTCAATAGCTTTGACCAATATAGGATGGCCCCGTGAACACACAACTTCGCTGGAAGACAGACATCTAGACTGCGATGTGCTGAAGTGGAGGGGACATCAGGGATGAATGATTTATGCGTCAAGTTAGTCACTCTGAGATAATTGATCTCAGCTTCACATTGATTACGTGTATAATACATCGAGGAGAGGCGAGTGAGGCGGAAGGGCACTGAGGATGGTACGTAAAGCCTGTCTGTCTCGCAAACTTAGCTTGCGTGGGATAATAATTAAACCTCAGTTTTATGCGCACAATGAAGGCGCTTTTCTGGTAGCGTCCTTTCTTAAGACTAACCCTCTATACTAAGGAGATTAGAGTAAACAACTATAAACAAGTTCCGATCTTATGAGAACGACGCCCGGGTAATCGGCCCAGAGACTCTAGGTGGATTATCTTAACTTAGACTCGTGATAATAACCAAGTCAGTCAGCACATCGTATTGCTGACTTAGTTGACCCTAATATTCCCCTCCTATGGGTGCGCTAATCCGACAAAGCATGATCATCTCTTTAATATGCGCAATTCGGTCACGTAGCCGAATTGCGCATTAAAGGGATACTGAGAAGATTGGATCTCCGGGAGTAAACGACTACAAACAAACCCCGATCTCACAAGGACAATGCATCTACGTCCTTATAAGTGGCAGGGACCTCCCTCTGCGACTTATCTCAGGTTTTCACTACTCGTTGCGAATCAATTATAATGGTTTCATTAAGGCTCTTGACCGCGGGATTGCTCCTCGCCAGGGCGAGCCTTGGTAACAAAGTCTCTGGCTGCCTCAGTGAGCCAGATGTAGCCCTCGATACACGGATCACCGCAGAGCTTCCAAGCGGACGAACCTACCTGTTTTGGGTACCGCCGAACTACAATCATCAGGAAGAAACGTCTTTAATCTTCTCTTTCCACGGGGCGACAAAGACGCCTGAGAATCAGGCCAATCTGGACCTCTTGACCACACCATTCTTCAACACGAACCATATCGTCGTGTATCCCTCGTCAGGAGAATACGGCACGAATGGGGGACGCTACTGGCAGGGCGCACCGCAGGTCCCGGCCGACGTCGACGACGTAGCATACGTGCTGGAGATTCTGGACGTGATGGAGTCGCAGTTTTGCATCGATACGGCCCGCGTGTATGCTACGGGAAAATCACAGGGCGGAGGGATGACCAACATCCTCGCATGTGACGAGAGGTCGTCGGCGCGCATCGCGGCGTTTGCGCCAGTTTCTGGGGCCTACTACGTGAACGTGACGGGGACAGAGTGCCAGCCGACGATGCTCGAGTTCAATTGCCATCCTGCGCGGAAGAGTATCCCGATTTTCGTCTTCCATGGAGGAAACGATCAGACGATTAGCTACTATGGCGGACCGCGCTCTGGCGAGTGCCTGCCGTATATACCACATTTCGTTGCTGCCTGGGCGTTACGCGATGGGTTGAGTGACACGCCCGAATACGCTGGACCCCTTCCGGACGCGGGGGACAATGCCACGATATACAGGTACGGATATGGGGATCAGGAAAACCTCGTCGAGTTTATATATTCTGGCAACCATGTTGATCATCAGTGGCCCGCTACGATTCCGAACTCGGATTCCATCCAGCACGACTCGCCGCCCGCAACGTTTAATGCGAGTTCAATCATAATGGAGTTCTTCGGTAGATATAGCCTCTAGATAGGGACACGAAATGGGTACCGCCGGCTATTATGCCTGGTGAGGTATGTCGTCAATTTGTACATTAAGAATTCATCAGTGGAAGGAATAAGAACTTCTTATCTTCCGGGAATACGTGGCTTGCCCTCTTTATAAGCCTTGTAATAGTTAATACAGATTTTCGTCATCCATCATCGCATCTACTGGCTTTTCACCTTGAGACTGAGCATAAGGAGGTAGAAGTATGTCGGACGCCTAAGCTCAGCTAGTGCCCTCTACCCAAGCCCGACTATACAACGAAAACGGGAATTGGGAGTACTTGCGGTGGCATACCTAATAATAGAGAAGGCCTGCTAGACATTGGAGTCGTAAGAAGTCCCGGCATAAAGAGGCACTCCATGACCAGAGCGACCATCGATAAATCGGCCACGGGTCTACCTAGCAATACCCCGAGACGTCATGCAGTACCTATTAACCCAAGCACAACAAGTGAGGAGGTCGCAGGGCAGTGGATAGGTAGGAAATAACTGCCTAAGTAGGTACTTAGTAGTGCATAGTTGCTGCCCAGGCAATCCAACAGCGTAACCTAGGCAGGTATGACGGACAGGGCCTATATACCTAGGTAGCTACCAATTGTCAATTCCCTCCGTTACTCCTACAACATCAACATCAACATCAACATCCACACACGTCCATCAACAACATTTCTGCTAGATCATTTCTTCCCTTCATCATTGCTCCATTTATTAAGTTGGGCTATTCCTCAAGCGACTCTCGACGTTCCAAAGCCTCCATAACTCTAAGAGGTGTTAGCCATGGACGGCTTAAACGACCCACGATCCTTACACGACCCACGATCCATACGCGAACCACGATTACTGATTGTGGATGCTTTAGCAGAGATGCGCCAAAGCATATACGCTTTAGATAGAGCTGTCAAGGTTATTGCGACCGGCTTATGCCAAGACATGCAGCTGAGGCCCATTTTGCCTCACTGTGACTTAGACGACATGTAAGTAATCTTGTCGTAGCGATGGTTTTATCAACAGGCTAATATCTTAGCAGTGTCTGGAATAGCAGAGTACGAATATTCAATGCGACGGCTCACGGACCACAGCAAATTCTACTCCCGTATAAAAATTTGGTGACGCACCAACTAGTTCGTCTCCCTTCAACAGTGAGAGGCATCACCGCACTTCCAGGTAAGTTGTTGTACACTATTTCCCGGCCCCTGCAACATCTCCCAGAGCCTTGCTAATCGAATTATAACCTAGAGTCTACTGTCGTGCATAGTCTCCTGGCACTAGGTCAAACACCTCGTGGATCCGAGAAGGAAAATATGGCCCAGCTTCTAGGGTACATCCTCGGCGTTGAGTAGCGCATACGTACTATAAGTTATGATTGGCGTTGGAAACCAAGGTGCGGGATGATGGGCTGTTCTTTATGTCTTTGGCGGGTTTTCAGTGTGCTTGGTTATGTAGCAGGCAAAAGGTCGTCTAGGCACCCAGTCCGCTGCGAATAGCGACTCTAGCCAAGCTCCATGAGAAAGGGAATAGTGGCATACGTCGGTGAGGCATGCGTTCGGCTACGAGATGTTGATAGACTAAGGGAGACTGGGGAAGACGCGCGTTGTTTAGGTCTTTGAGGAGCAATTCGGTGGGTAGGATGGTTGTAGTAAATTAATACGTGAGGTGCATGCCTTGCAAACCTGCCTGGGGCACATTGCTTCACAAGGCGCCCTCACACAACTACATACTCTGTACGTGTTGTGAACGGCCTCCCCGTGTTTCTGTAGATGCACTTTATGCTTAGCCATGGGTCACGGATTGGACATCGAAACCTTTAATTTTCACTCAAGCTCGCTAGCGTTAGTCTAAAATGCCTGGGTGCCTTACGAGAGCTGTAAAATTCGCGAAAAACGAAGCAATATTTGGGAGACTAATTACACCTCTTAAGCTTTTGACAGACATTCGCGACGATCACTGTTCATCGCGCTCCACGCCAGAAGGGTTTGGTTTCAATAACTCAGGCGCTTCCCTTTTGTCAAGTATTGGGATCTTTAAAGGCCCTTGGGCTTTGCAGCATACCTTGATCGTCCGAGCCCCTCATTCAAATTGTGCTGTGGATTCCGTGATGGAGTAACAGTTCCTGAGCTGGGCTTGTCGGATGCGAGCTACAATAGGGTACGGGGGCTAAACTTCGCCCCCAAAACTACATATCGATGTCTATTACTGCCTGCTTCTCTGTCCACTCTTGTCGAATCGTATCTAGTCTTTCTAGGCCGGCGTAGTCGAGAAATCGCTGCCTCCAACCTAGCACGGTCTTTTCTGTAGGCTTGTGAGCATTTACAGATTCCCGCGAGGGCTCGCTTAAGGCGGATAACCCAGAACTTTTCCCTAGATACCTGCACTCCGCTCAGGGGGGAGTTTAGTGATAATGCATCTCTTCGGTAGATATACACTATAGAGACGTGAAGTGATAGCGGCAACTATCATATTTAGTACGGTATATTACCAGTCGGTACGTCCCGAAGCCAACATTACGGCCTCCTTATAGTCTAGGAATGCACGATTTTGCCCTTATGATCTTTGTCACAATCCATACAATTTGTGATCATCCGTAATGGCACCTCTCAGCTTTTTATCCCAAAAATTGCGTTGTATAACACCATTTCCCAAGTACCAAAATCGACCAAACTCCCTGGCTTTTGACTCATGCCCCTAACTCGCCAGAGCTCAAGATACAAACGCGCTCCAGGGAGTCCCTAGCACACGACCCTTCTCATCAATCTTGACACCCTCCTTCCGCAGTAACAACTTCTTCTCTCCAACAGTGACACCCTCTCCATCTTTCGAAGGGTATCCCTTGAAGCCACCGAGCGCCCCGCCCGTCGCAACAACGCGGTGACACGGTACTTGGGGAGCGAATGGGTTCCGACGTAGCGCGTTGCCCACAGCTCTTGGCGACGAGCCGAGATGCGAAGCCATCAGGCCGTATGTGGAGACGCAACCCGGCGGGATCTGACAGAGCAGAGTCCATACCTTCTTCTCGAAGGTCGTGCGGTTGCTGGTCGCGATGCGCTCCAGCTGTGGGCCCATGTCTTCTGGCCGTGGCACGATCTCGGCCACAATGTCGCGGGTTGGGATTGTTTTTATCCTTTTTCGAGCATCTATACCTTTTGAGACAGATGCGACGGCACGCTTTCGCTTTATTCCCGTCGCCATGACTATCCGTGAGCCTTTATGGTGTAAGTGGTGTAAGTGATGCGAGGTGAATTGGCTTGGAAACCTATTACTAGATGAACGGATTACACTGCACTTGGTTGAGAAAATGCTAGGAGAGTATTCGATTGCGAAGATGTGCTTATATGCCTAGGTTGAGAAAAAGGTGACTCAAGCGGCAATGCCATCTGAAGGGCGCGTCGTCACTTATATGGAATCTTGGTGAGAGTTGGGCGCGTGACGCCAAGTCACGTGATTGCTTTTAAACTGGCCAATATCAATGGCACTGCTCTTGGTATTGACTACACCCCGAAAAATGGACATCTAAAGGTTTAATGCGTTAATAAGCGAAATGTCTCGGACCAATCAGCTGGAAGGTCATGCTAATTCATTTATCTATCAAATCTTGATGAACCTTAATGGACTTTGATGTCCATCCAAGACTGCATTGTCCAAATGTTTTTAACCAATAGCGGTCTGCATACCACGTGATCAAGTGCCAAAAGAGCGGGGAGTCGCCTCATGTGAAAATGGGCTGCCAGTTGTATGATTTACAAGTATCCAACTTACCGACTACAAAACAAACATAAACGACACCCAACAAAATGCCCATGCCAAGAACTCTCTCACAGCATCCTACTCCGGCCCAAGCCTACGAGCAGGGCGTCACCTACGCCACTATCCTCCGCCACATCTACAGCCATCCGGAGTTTCACTACCAAGAGCCTCCCACGGCACTCGTCTCAAAGGTGGACCTCGAACGAACGCCCAAAGGGCTGTTCTTCACAGCCGATTTTATACAGAACACATACGTCAACTACGTCATACCTTTTCTGCCTCAGGGCGCCTCGCGGAAGTGCAAGGAGCTCGGCAACCCTTGGGCGTTCGCCGACCCGAACTACCAGTGGGAATGGACCTGGGATGCCGAGGCCGGCGCGATGAAGGATGCTAATGGGAACGTGGTCGAGTTCCCGAGGCTACCGACGTCCCGGGTCAAGGAGATTGCCACCGATATGGCTACGAGGGGCTTCTTGGCGAAGAAATTGGTCCTGGAGAATGAGACCGACCCCAAGGCGCAGATTTTGCTGGGCGGTCGGACGGTCGACTTCGGGGCGGATACTAGGGCCGCCGTAGAGAAACTTGATTGAGATAACGAATGAAAGCAGAGTGCAGAGGGCGTCAAACTCGTCTCTTAACCCTACCTAGGATAGAAAATACAGCTCAGTTGTGAGATTGTACCACACCACAGCCCATAACCGAACCAGCCGCAGCCAAACTGCCCCCAACACGGGTGGTGCCGGATCGCCGATATATTTGAGTAAATCTTACTGCCGGATTGCCTCATTTGTGGGGAGTATTCCGCAATTGGGACGGCTCGCAAACGATATGCTACACTGCCGTTCGGTTCGGGCGCCGTGATTAGAATCATTCGTTGACCGTCCCCTTGCGTAACCATACCTTCTATTATTGTTTGCATATTCCGCACATCTTCTCCTCTTCCGGCTCCCGGTGGGGAAAGACTTACCGAATCTCCGGCATCCGGTTGTCGGGAGGTTGGGAGGCGAGCCCGGCCCAGGTGATACTGATGGAGCAGCCAGCCAAACCCCTGCGCGGTAGTCAAGATAGCTAGCTGGGGTCAATTGGGGGGGTTTTTTTTTTGGATATATTTGCCTCATTCCGGGGTCGGACTACATCTCCAACACATTGTGAGACGATTCTGCCTCACTAGACTTGCTTCGCTTGTAAGACTGAGTGTTGAATCACAGGGTCGCTCAATACATCCCAATCCTTTTTACTGCAGGATTATAACTGGACATTAAGATAGTACGGAGACGTGTTGGGAGGGGTACAGCATGCAGCGTGTACTATGTATGGGGACGGGACCGACCCCTCACATTACCTACTACGTACATACCTAGTCTACTATGTAAGTACGACTCACCATGGGCGCATTCAAATAGGAATGACCCCCAAGTCTGCCCCAAGTCTTGTACGGAGCTTCTTCGTCTACCGAGGTAGGGTAGTAGACGCTAGTTCGGCCTAGAACATATGCTAGATCCGGGTTGAGTTGGTGCGAAGCATTAGTATTGTGCATTAGTGTTACTTATATGGAGGGTGTATCGTAATATGAGCAGATATGAGTAGAGTGAAACGACCTCGCTTCTTCACTTGCCATCGAGTTTTGATTGGCTTACGTTTTCAAGATGGTGCACAGGCAAGGTGACATCTTCGTCTTCAAGTGGCTAGTGTAGCAAGGTGCTCTGGATGTCTTGGCAATCTTGTATATTCTTGTAGTAGGTTGTAGGGTCTGGCTACCTAGGGCATTGAGATGCGGCAATGGCCTTGTATGGATTGGAAGGCCTCGCCGGCGTGTTTTTGCGACGGCATGACGTAATAAATATGCAAAAGCTACGTTAGTAGGTACTTATCAAATGGCCGATAAAGATTACGTTCAAGTAAGCTACCACACAACAGCACACAAGAACCCGGCTCCATCTCCATCTCCAAAGCTGGCCTAGCATCTTCCGTCTAGGAAAATATGATCCTGTTCGTACCTACTGACTTAGGTAATCGAATTGCATCTGAGATAATTCTATCAGCATTGAACCCCGTCTATCTCTTAGCGCTTGGCATATTGCCGATTTTGGCCAACCAAGGACTGTTCTCGTGGCCGGCTAGTTTCTCTAGGCTTCTTCATTGCCGCACTAGGTAGTCTATTGGACTGCTCGCTGGACAATCCAGGAGGCGAGGAAACAAGCTTGCCGTGGTGCAACGGTGGCATTCTCCCCCACATTGTCTTCACTGTTTCTCGGGCGCTGAGCTCCGCAAGTCTGCATTCCAGAGAGGCTAATGCATGCGACTCTACGTGCATTACGAGGCGGCAAACCCCTGTGTCCTCCTTTCGGTGGAGTATTCAATCTCCCTTCGACTTGTCCTCAGCCGATGTTGTGCTTTTGTTCCGATCTGTCAACACGAGTCGGGGAGTTCTCGACACTACTTGCATAGTACAGTAGGTGGGACGGCCTATCCTCATGCCATACAGTATCACGTCGTTCAGTCACATCCAATATTATCACATACGACCAGGTACTTGTACGTACGTAGATAGGTAGGCACCGCATGCCTCTACCTTCCCACCCTGTATCTTAGCCGCCTGGTTATTATACCACTCACCTGCTGGGTAGAGCCCCAACTTACATACACTACGACGCAGCCGTCCACTGAGACTCGCGGTTTTCTAATGTGAGACCGATGCACATTCACCGCCGAAATCCTCCTTGCCACCTCCGACCTCGCCCGAGGTCTTGTCTCGGTAGCTAGGATGAAAATAGTTCACCATGTTGTGATGAGTTGCTAGGTATAATGCCGAATACTGCCCGTGTGTGTTCAGCCATGGAGCGCAGACTCCTACCTTCAAACTCCACCGGCTCCTCCACTTTTCCATATTCCTAATTCCTAATTCCTAACCAATATCCGGTCTCGTGCCCACACATAGTTGCGTCGAGACTCTGCGAGCTTTCCTTTACGTAGCAGCTGAGGTGCTCTCCGTACAACCCAGGCTAACTGATCCACTTACCGACATGGTCTGCCAAAAAGCTTGATAACCAACCCAATTCCTCTGGAGAGTTCTCTCCCAGGACAGTTCATAACGTCTTACTGCTTGCTCGATTACTCTTCAATACCTCGCTGCAACGCTAGATGTCTCTCGCCCAACAGTACGTATTCCAGAGTCATTTATTTTCCGCTTTGGCACCAATTTTGTGCCGACACTTCCCAGTGTCCTATATGCACCCAAACTCACAGCTTCAAGAATCGCTTGGGTTTTTACTATACGCAATGTCTAACCTATGAGTCTCACAGTGTCACCGCTTTTGAAGGTGTCGACCGCGAGGTCACAGGCGACGATGACGAGCTCGGCGGTGGATTGTGGCGCCCCCTGAGCTTTAATCCCCTTGCAGCTACTGACTGCCACGAGTCCCAAGAGGAAATCGTCGAGCCATTCCCACACATACCTGCATACAAAGTCTCAACCGAAAAGCGCTTGTGTAAGCGAATTTTAGACGAACGTCATATTTTGAGGCAAAGGTCGCAGAACTGACTTCTCTGAGTAGCCCAGGTTGTTTTTGGCGCTGTCATGTGCTGTCTCGCTTCAGGGATTGTGTTTGGGTTTGCCTCCTTGAAGCCCATCTTGATCGCCGAGGGTGTCTACAGCGAATTATGCGAAGCCAGTCCAAATGATGGAGACGCGTTGGACGACACCATCCCCTGCCCCGAGCAGGATATGCGTCTAAACCTGTTCTTTGTTGCTGCTTCAATCACAGCCAACATTGCGGCTTTATTCGCTGGTTACTCGTTGGATCACTATGGACGACGCACTTGCTACATCATTGCATCGATTTTCATCGCTGCTGGTAGTGTGCTTTTAGGTTATGCCTTTGCCATACCGGAGTTCGATGGCTACACCCTAGGCAACGTGATGCTATCCATTGGCGGCACTTTTCTGTTCGTCCCTAGCTTTCGGTTGGCCAATGCCTTTCCGAAGTACTCGGGTCTCATCGTCGCAGTTATAACGGGCTCGTTTGACGCCTCAGCGGCCGTCTTGCTTCTGTACCAAATAGCGTGGGAATCTACGAATCGTTCTTTCGCGCCGAACCAATTCTTCTTCGCCTACACCATTATTCCGGTTATCCTGCTTATCGGCGAATTCACCTTAATGCCCCGCGACGCCTATCAGACGACTCCCGACTTAGAATACAAGATTGAGAAAGCGTATGACGCGACACGCGACATTCACGACTCCGATCAAGATGTCGATCAAGCAGAGCTTTATCGTGTCCGAACCAATCGCGCTGATCGCCGGGCTTTAAAGCTGGATCAGATCGAGGATGTACTCGGCGATGCCGAAGAACGGGAGGAACGTGCCCAAAAAAATGAAGAAATTCAGCAGGCGAGTGGCGTGTGGGGTGTTCTTCATGGTCTTCCGGCCCATAAACAGATGATGACGGCCTGGTTCATCCTTATCCTACTCCTGACGGTGATTCAGATGCTGAAAATGAACAATTTCATATCGACCGTCACATCACAATACAGATATCTTCTGCGGTCAGACGAGGAGGCTGAGAGACTAAGCAAGTTCTTCGGCATCGCGCTACCAGTTGGGGGAATTGCTACCACGCCCTTCATCGGTTTACTATTGAATAGCTTCAGTGTGTCAGCGATTGTCGGTGTTCTCACGGGATTTATCGCTCTGATTGGCATCCTCAACTGCCTCCCCTTCGTGTGGGCCGGCTATGCGACAGTGGTTCTCTTCGTGATTTTCCGGCCTTTGTACTACTCCGCAATGTCGTAAGTTTACCTACGTCACAAATAGTACCCGGTCCCCAAGCTAACCTTATATGCAGTGACTACGCTACCAAAGTATTCGGCTTCACAACTTTTGGCCGCCTCTATGGCGCGATAACTTGTATCTCGGGAGTTCTCACGTTCTCGCAATCCGGTTTGGATGTACTAGTCCACGGTCCGCTTAATGGGAACCCGACCCCTATCAACATAGCATTGACCGTCACGGGTACCGCTGTCGGTTTGTTCCTTACGGTCTACATTGCGGTCAAGAGTAAAGACTACCGGGAGGAGACCCAAGACGATTGCCTCGGACAGGAAGAGCAGATGCGCCTGATTCGGGGAGGACATGAAGGGTATGGGGCTGTCGTATGATTTCGGACGCTATACGCTAGCTATACCACTGAAGTAATGCCGCTGTAATGACTCCATAACGACTTTATGATGGCGCCGGAGTTCGAATTCAGGGAAGAAAAAAGATATACACGCTACTTAATAAAAACGATATTGCTTGCATCTGCCGTTCTCGTTTCCCGGCGTAGTGAAGTTGGGAGTAAGTAGACTCCCACCGCATGACATCAACAGTTGTTAATAGCTATAACGGCAGTTAGTTTCCCACTGTCTTGTACTATTTTGGACCCCCAGGATACCGATATTATGCTCACTCGAATTTCTGATTGTGGTATGATGTAGTCTTGCGAGTTATTGGACAGCCCGGAGGCGTCGAATGCCTAGTCCATGTTTACCGTAGTTAGTGTCCTCGCCGTCATCCTGAGGGTCCTTGGCAAGTGTGGTGCTGTTATCGCAATGAATATCTTGGTACGTTTTAGGTAAGCTTTAGGAACCTATCTTCAGGTCCTCGGTCCGTATAAACCACCTATATTCTATGGCTAATCTAGTTTGAAACAAGAAATAAAACCCCTTATTACTTATATAACAACATTTATCTCTAGAGGCAACTTTAATACGTGGTTTTGCGTTATGCCTCCTCCACTAGCACAATGCCTTTCTCCTTTCCTCCCGAAAGAGCGACCAGATAGTAAAGTCAACACGATTGTGTTGGCTTATCGGCCCCAACGTGAATGATGTTAAGTTTCGGAGGTTGAGCAGAAGTTCGCTGTCCGATAGCCGGTTCTCCGCCCCATATTTCTTTGGCAATGTCCTGGCCAGAAGTGTAATATCTATTGTCTTATTTCTCTGCCTGAATATCTATTCGCTCACTAGGTGTCTACTAGTATACTTGTCGTTCCCTGTGTATACGCGCATCGTACAACCGACTCCTACGCAAGCGTAGACGAAATATTGCCTGACAGCACGGCATCATGATTTAGTGCAGTTGCGAAACGAAAAGATGAATAAATTTCCCGGTGGTGTAATCATGCGTGCGTATGACCGCCGAAGACTTGCCGTAGTCATTGAATGTATCATTCGAATTGTTACGGAAAGTACTAACCTAGGGGACTACAGTGTCTAGCATTTAACATACCATCAGTTGCGCGATGACTATACCGTCATGAGTACCGGAATTTCTCCTATGTCATATTCTAGTTCTCATTCTTCCCTAACACCTACCCTCATCTTTGAACTCTGGATGTAATCCGAGTTGACCTCGTTGAGCAGTATGAAGCTGGGCGACTTTCAATAGCTTTAGTTCGTCATTGAAAAAGTAGGAATGGGATAATCAAGTCACCGATCCCAGGTATAGGGGGATGTTCAGTCCATCTCCATGAATGGGATCCTTGGATGGGTATTGAAGCACGCTTCATACGATTAAAAGCACCCAGACCAGGTGACTGGCATGCTTTATTGGTGTAGTAGAACCTAGCCCCATGGTGCCTCCATGGACGCATGCTTGACACAAGGTAGGAGACATGAGGTCAAAGCCTTAAGAGGCACAAGGAATTCAAAATCAAAGAAATCGACGCGCGCCGTGCCTCATGTCAGAATTCGTGATGTCGGTAGAGAGGTTAGCAAGCCCAATGAAGACAGAAATCAGCCCCTACTGGATGAAGCGTAAGGCAACGTCTCTCGCTTGTGTAGGTCTATTACTTGCTTTAGTCACACTTATACACGGTTATCCGTCCCTTGGCATCGGCATTGGTTCTGTCTTATATCGAGAGAGGGCCCAAGTTACTGTGTCGTATTCAATGTACTGGTGTAGAACGCATTATGCCCTCGAAGGAGTGTCTCACGAGTTAAGAGGTTGTCTGCAAATATGGGTATACATGGGGCTGGACCCTGTCAACATTCCATACGAATAAATCGTCACTAACTGGGGAACTACCTTAGTAATCGAGGGTTTGAGTCATAAACTTTGCTCGTTATCTCGTGAATACACCATCGAGGTTGCTCTCCGGCACCTGAACCCTCTGTTATTTGATTTGAGTGTATGGCCTCGTGTGTATCCTCTTAATCCCCGGTGTCAACCTCGAGATCCAACTGCACACCGTTACTGATCTCGTAGTCGGCGAGTGTGAGTATGTCTTTGAATGGGCGTTGTCCCTGTCTCTTCAACAGAATCTCGTGCGGTTCCCGTCCGATGCGCGCTGCTACCATGATCTTAAACTCCTTAATACGGTCGCTCGCGAAGCAAGGGATGGCGGCCTTGGTTCCCAGCCGGTCATTCACATGCACTATAATCATCTCCTCGCCACCGGAAATAGGTGCTGCGGGAGCCCGGGTCGGCGGCTTCGAGGTGTCCGTTTCAGCCGATTTCTTTTTGGTCTTGGTGGACGACGAGGGTTCGCCACGGTCGCGGTCGCGGTCGCGGTCTCTTCGGCGTGGCGAAGGCGAGCGATTCCGGTAGCCTCGGTAGGAACCCCCGCGACGGTTTTCATCTCGGTCTTCCTCGTCATCACGACGCTTCTCCTTGTATTTGAACCCTCCAAAGCCCTTTTTGGGTCTTGGCCGGTCTCTATTCGGACGTTCGTCGGAGTCTCTGTTTCTATCTCTCTGATCGGAAAATCTGTCTCCATCACGGCCTCTCCTATCCCTGTCCTGGTCGCGCGGGCCTCGGTATCTATCATCGTCTCGAGGCCGGTAATCGTCACGGCTTCTGCGATCACCTGCGCCTCGGTCGCCGGAATTGCGGGGAGGCGACCGGCTGCGGGCATCGCTCCTAGATTTAGTGCGCTCAGGGGGCGAGTCGCCGGGCGCATGCCGTGGCGAGGCAGCTCTATCTGACATTTTGGCGGCGATGTTGGCGAATGGTAAAGAGGAAGTGTGACTTGGATTGACATCAGTCTCTCACTTGGTAGACCTATCTAGTCTTTCTCTATCTGATTGGTTGGCCCATGCGTGGGCAGACCCACAGGAAATCGCCGCACCGATAACAGCTGGCAGATCTCTGGTGCCAGAGTCAAATAGTATTGAGTAAAGCAGATAAGAAGAATACCTACCTATTTTGATTTCATTAATGCACGCCTAGATATATACCTAATTCTTAAAAATCCCCGTTTCTTTAATAGAACTCCCCAGGCAGTTGGGGACATACCACCAGTCTCACACAGACGCAAATCTACCTCATGCCTTCGCATCACGAAGTTATACCTAACTACTTCAGATCATCTCTAGCTTCAAGAGCTCACGCCACCAGTCGCGTTGAAATCCAGAAAGTCCCTCTGCAGTCTGGGTAGATATAGGTAGATATAGGTAGAAATACATTAAATCTTGTAGCACTTCATACTTAAGACAGAAGCTGCCAAAACTACCTAGATTACTCGCTGATTCCCTCAGGCCCGCTTTAGCTGGACAGTCACGGCACTCGAGGAGAGGGGGACCGCCCGTCCTTGACGTGACTCAGTAGTCGTGGGACTCGAGACCGTGTAGTTCGCAGACCCCGAAGTAGTCTCAACCCATAATACAGCAGAGCTAGCTGATGGGCCTCCGGGTAGCTGGGCCATAGTGAGAGAGATGCTGCTTCCATCGCTTGCGTAACTGAAGCTATCGATGCTGCCCGCGTCCGTCGTGATCAACACGCCCAACGGCCCTATGAATACCTTGCGTCGAACCGGTCCCTGAGTCGTAACGCTAATGCTCTTCGCGCCGGCCGAAGACGTAATCGTACCGCCATAAGCCAACAATCCCAACGTCTCGTGTTGGGCTACGTATGTCCCGGATCCCAAGACCATGCCTAAGAAACCTGGGCCGTAATCGCCGCTGTAACCGTCCCACTTCAGCGTGTCTGGCCAGGAGTGGAAAGACGCAGCTGCAAAGCCGTCTTGATTAATGCTTGAAAGAGGTCCGCTTGTGCCGGCGTAACCGACTTGCAATAGATACGAGTCAGACGGGTCACTACGGAAAGCTGAAAGCAGAACGAGTGCATTAAGTCCTGATCCGTAGTGGTGGATCTGACGCTCGATTCGCTGCAGCTTCCCTGCGTACTATTGTATCTCGTCAGCGAAACTTGGAGAACTACCATTACGAAAGATTTGATGCTTACGATGTTGTCCCAGTATCGTCGGGCGTTGCCGTCCCATCCCCAGTGTGGTACTGTCGGCATGTACCCCAGCACGCTGTTTACGGTCTTCGTCATTGTGCTCGTATATCCAAAGTACCTATTATACTGTTGGCTCGCTTTTCCGGCACTATAGTGCTTGTCATCTCGATGAGGAGTAAGAACTTACTTTGACCAGTAGTAAACACCCCTAAAACGCGATTTTGTCAGCCAACTTTCAGTACAGACGCTTGAGACCATAGTAGAAGCCATTCATTCTCTCAGCAATCGGGGTCGCTAAGACGCAGCCTGAAGGAACTGGTACTTACTCCTGCCCTGTCGAATCCCATGCCATCTCGCTTCCGTAGGGAACTGCTTCAGAGTTCCACCGCGTCGCTCTAGATTTCATGGCCGTAGACAAAGCCGAAGCTTCGGAGGTCTTGCCCTCACGTGTCAAATCCGTCAGGATCTCGCCGAAGACAGTCTCGCCCATCAACCCGTCTGCATTATACCCAACGTCGGATTTCGTAGCTCGCATGACAGTATTGTACGCCTGCCCCAGGTACCAATCCCACGTGTGAGTCTTCACGAGACTAGGATAAGCCCTAGCAACGCGGTACATCGACCAGTACACAGCAGCCACATGCACGTAATCGTAACCGCGATCGATTGCATACGCCGAGGCTTTGGTCCAAGACGTCCAGCTTCCCCAATTGAAATTGGATTGATAAGGATAATTGGGTTGAGCCGACTTGTCGTAATAAAAGATGCTCTTTCGTACAGCGAAATCACTAGTCTGGATGGTGCCCCATAGCACCTTGTCGATGAAGGTCTCGAGCTTGGCCACCTCGTCAACGTTGGGCTGGATGGCCTGCTTCATCACCGCTGCCAAATATGCGCCTACACCACCCTCGTCGCTGAGCCCAGCGACCCAAACGCGCGGGTCCTGGGTCACGATCGCACCGACTTCATAGTCATACGTCATGACGGAGTATGCGCGGCCAAAGGGATCGGAAGTGTTAGTGAACCATTGCTTCGTGGTGAGGAATGTCCCTAGATTGCTCAATACGTCCGTGCTGGCTTTCGTGACGTGGTAGTGAATCGTCTGTGTCTTGCCGTTTGCGTACTTAACTGTCAATCGCACGCGACCCCAGGCCGTCGATGACGGCGTTACAGTGTAAGAACCAGTCGACACTTCCTTAACTACCAATGCTCCAGATGGGTCGCTTGATATCGAGTTTACACCCGAGGAAGACTGCAGGAAAAGTTGGGCTGGCGAACCCCTTGGAATGATAAAACCTGGTACGCCAACAGCCATGGGGGTGCCTGTTCCGCTCACTGCAGCATCAAGACCACGCACACCGTCTTTCGCGATAGAAAAGCGGAAGCCGAATTGTAGAGATTGTCCAGGAGCGAGTGTTTTTGAGGACGGCGGGTTCCAGGGCGTCACACTGGCCCATTCCTTCTCAGCATATGCCTTCGTGAGCACTTGCCATTCGTAGAGACCCTCAAAGGTTTGACTACCGTAGCCGGTACTGGAGTATGATTGCTCAACGAGATTGCGATACGCCTCGAAGGGTGTGTTAGTGCCGTTGAGTGGCGTCACGACAAGAGCGGCCCCAGTACCACTGATGGGATTGGCACGGATGTAGCCTGCGTCCATGCCAACGTACGGGTCTGACAAAGAGCACAAGCGCTGGATCGCGCTAGCATCCCTATTCGTGAATATGCTGTTGAACTCGGCTGGAAACCCTAGACTTCCCAGTTCGATAGTCGACGTACCCGAGTTGACGATGGTGAAGCGCAGACCGAGATCCCCGGACACATCGATCCATTCTCGCGTGATGTTGAGCGGGCCACTGCTGAGGGTTGGTGCTAGGTTTGAGGCAGCTAACGCGCCGGTATTGACGGTCGTAATAGGTTTACGAGTCGTCGCAGAGTTGCCATCGGTCCAGGTACTGCTGCCTTCTTGGCGATATCGAAAGGTAATATCGCCCCAGTGGTATTGGCCGTTGTTGGCTCTGACGGACAGCTTGTCATAGGGGAGGAAGTCAAAAGTACTCCCGGCAGGGGTCAGCGATGCGAGCACTTGGGCATCTTTCACAATCTTGGCGTTGAAGTTCGCCGTGTTGATGGTAATATAACCATTTGCAAGACCAAGGTTATCGCTCTGGCCCTGGACTCCGAGGGAGAGGAGCCCGAGGACGCCAAACAGCCCGCGACGTACCATCATCTTCAACTTTGACATTCAGAGGGTGCTCTCATCACATCACTAGAACCATCCGGTTTTCTTCGGAAGAATATCATCCTCTTTTTAAGTATCGTGTGTTAACCTACAATGGGCGCGCCTAATTTCTCCGTCCAACATCGGCACGACGCTGCGGGGTCTCCCCAACCCGGCGGACTCAGAGAGATCTGATAGATGGGAAATCGAAGTCCCCAAGACAAGGTTGTATTCTCGGCCCTGCTGCCGGTTTAGATGGGTCCGTCGTACCCACCCGTTCACACGAGTCACCAACAAGAGGCTAAATTAACCGTATTCTAGGACATCGTCTGCGTTGCTCCGCGCGAGTCTTGAAAGCGCCCAAATCATCGCAGCGGCGTTGGATTATTCTTTGCCACGGGCTTACACGACGCCACTTAGCGAGAAATGATTGAATAACTCCTTACGTCATAAGCTTGACACCTTCTCACTGTGTAATAGCTTCAATCAGCAACGCTTATGGTTACATGCTGTTCAATCACTTAGTTGAAAGAGGCAATTAATCTGGGGTTTGAAATGCCACAGTACCTACAACCAACGACGGCCCTCATCCCAATATAGCATCTTAGAATAGAACGGCTTAGTTGACACTTGTCTTGAGATCTTGTCGCTGTGAAATTAGTGTAGCGGAAGTTACCTGTCCTTGATCCCTACTCCCGCCGATTTCCTACGTCAATCGAGCGGTTCGTCACTTCAATGTGCCTGCGAAACCGCTCGGCCGCTTTTAAAATTGATCAGACATCATCTTCGAGAAATCGCATCACCCAGGCGATTCCGGCAACTTCCCCCCTAAAACGCCAGGGGGTTTTAGTGTCAAGTTACTAATAGAACTTCATCAAGGTGTTGATCGAGTTTAAGGAGAGCATTCAAAGCAAAACAACAGTAACCATGAAGCACTTTCTCATGACCAAGCCAAACAGATGAAAATACAACCACCATCAGAAATAAATGATATATAAAATATTCTATGGTGGGCTAGTTACCTGCTCATCTCAGACCATCGTCTTTCTAGTTTCATAATTTGTATGTGTCTCGTTACTGATTAGTTCAGTTACTATGAATCTTGTGTGGAAGGTTACAAAATATTAGCTGCCGGTTCATCCCATCGGTGATTTGGTAGCAGCACATACTGTGGATTGCCCCAAAGGCGTTAAAATAACAACTTTGAGCTCAAAACTCTTCCTAACATGGTTTTTTATCATCATAGAAAGCTATCCTAATTGTCTTAACTGACTTAGAGAAAAGCCGACTCCTTAAGTGGGCGTCTACCGGAGATCCAGCCTGAAGAATTTCATTGCATGTTTGGCAATGCCATATGTTGTAAGTGTATTCCCACGAGGCAAGAATGGTACAATATTGAATTCGCAACCTCATACATTTTTTGCCCTCACATCTTCCCAACTCCTCACCAAAGACACCACCTATACTCCATGATATCATAGCCCCTGTACCAACCCGCTGGAAAGGAATGACGGCAGTCTCAAGAACTAACTACTGTGCTACATCAAGGCTTGTAAGGTCAACTTTTTCTAGCCGGCGTTTCTCCCATCGTACAAGCTGTTCGGCTAAAGGCCACGTCCTTGACAGCTCTTATTGGCCATACCAGGCAAGCACCTTTAATTTCGCGTAACTGTCTAATCCGTCAAGGGATTCTTTTGTAGTACAAACACCGTTATCTAAATTTACGTGATTCCGAAATTTAGCAGGTGATCGTACTTATTATAGAGTCGGTTGTGGCAGGGCTCAGTAGTTGCCACATCCATGCCAATTAACATCGAGCGGGCGCTGTAAGTAGGGTCGATAGGACCAAGCGAACGGAAAGACTCAATTGATGCATGCATGCTATCGTTCATCCTTTGATAGAGTTCCAACAAATTCCTTGTTGAATACGGCTAGTTGCAGGCACGGGATCCTACCAGACTGAACATACAGTATAGTTAGAGAGACACAAGCGGTTGCTGTCTCTATTATAGTTACTAGTGTCCCTTTGTGAGGTCACGCTCACCACAATTACTCAACATATATCTTGTACACCATCCCGCTAACGAGCACATGTCCTACTATTTCGGATAGAGATATTACGCCTAGTTTCGCATCACATCTACATCGTCATTCATCCCAACAGAATATTTTCCTACAATAAGGCGACTTTGAAACCTCTTAGCCCTTAGTAATTCAAGAGAAGATATATGTAAGAAATAATAGTGTACAAGAGTCCGGCTTTTTGCTGACGGCTCATGATTTTGAGGATTGGGGGTTGAATTCATTCGAGTCTTGTATACCTATTAAGTTTCACACAGTATCATGCGCACATTCTGTGATAGCTGTTAATAGCCCCTTATATTCGTGTGTCTATTTGTGTAGCGGTACTTAGAGCAACGCAAACCGGCCGTATTCATTGCCAGCCGTGTCACTAGCCTCGAATTGCACAACAAAGAGCTTTTCTTGGTATAGACTAGCTAAGCTCATGAAGGTATTTTTGCGCCTTTTACGCTGCGTCGTGTGTTCAAGACATATCTTAGGCGCATATCATTAGAGTATATTCCGGCTGGCTGTCTTCTTTAAGGCGAGAAACTTCCCCTGTTGTCGTCCATGACGGTCTGCTTAATCTATCGATCACCACTTGACGAAGTATTCGAATAAGCCTAACCAGAAGCTAAGAGTATGGCAAGCCCAAAGGGAACTATTGTTTTGACAGGCTCTAGCGGTGGACTCGGCTGTGCTCTTGTGTCTAAGATCATCTCGACCCCCGAACTCGTCCAGCACCACAGCATATACACGGTGCGCAGTACGCCATCACCTGCGGCCAAACTCCAATCGATTCTATCTAGGGCACCCAAAACACATACTTATGATGTTAGGTCACTAGATCTGTCGCGGTTAGCCAACGTCAAGGAGTTCGCTAGCGATCTTAACGCCCGTGTGGCTACGGGCGAAATTGCACCTATTCGCGCCCTGATACTCAATGCTGGTATGAACGATATGGGCAAGCAGAGCTTCACCGAGGACGGTTTTGATACGAGCTTCGCATCTAATTACTTGTCTCACTGGGTCCTTACGCTGCTACTATTACAGAGTATGGACCTGGAAGCTGGTCGGATTGTAATTGTGGGCAGCGGTACCCATGAGTAAGTGTTAAATTCCTTTACTTCTACCAGAAACTTCCCAATGTTTATAGCCGATATTTACTATTTTCAACTTATGCATGCCAAAACCATCATTTCAATTGTTTGTCTAGTCCTATGCACAATAATATAGTCTTCCAAGAGTTAACGAAGAGCCCATTGGGTTGTTTTTAGCGTGGACCATCCCATTAACAAGTTGACTGGCTACTACAATGAAGAATGGAAGACCTTCTTGACAAACGACAACATTGAATCAATTGCTAAGGGTACTTGGTGCTCCAACGATGTCGGGACGCCGGATGTCGTCGGTGGGCGGCGCTACGGCGTTTCCAAGATGTGCGCCATAATGATGATAGGGGAGCTTCAACGGCGCCTTGACACTGATCCATTACTCAAGGGTATCTCCGTAGTTGGTATTGACCCCGGAGTCATGCCGACTGGTATCATGCGACATAGTGGTTGGATTATGCGCACCATTGTCTTCCCTATCATCACAGGGTTAATAGCACAGTCGATGACCTTGTTTCGGGCTAACCCCCCTATCCGTACCACTACCAGATCTGCCAATGCTCTAATAGCGGCTGCATTTGAGGCTGGGCCCAGACTAAGGGGGAAATATTTAGATGGGTCGGAATTATCCGAGGTGTCCCGAGAAGCCGCAGACGTGAAGAAGCGAGAGATGGTTTGGAGAGAGAGCGTCGGGTTAACAAGGCTAACACAGGAAGACACTAAGTTAGTTGACTGGGCTTAACCAAGGGTTGCTAAACTACACCATACACGTAGATAGCATCTTCTAGATTAAGGGGTTCATCGGAACTTCATAGACACATATTTCTTCTACTCCATTTGTTATACCCTATACTACTCGCCTGACCACCGCTCAGACATAATACATATGGGATTTATACATGCTTTGTCAAGTTTAAGATGTATCATAGCACATCAGGGGCTGGCAAGTCCGTAAATAGGCACATCGGCAGATCAAGAGGGATTTACAAGGGCTCAGGATAGGTCTTGCTGCAGTACCTAGCCTTTTTAGGACCTTCAGACTAAGGGTTTTCAATGTCAGGTGGCTTTTACATGTGTTTGATAACAGTGTTCTCATGCATTCGACTCACAATTGCCGCAGCATTGACTAATTATAAGACTTCTTACAGATATGCTGTTGGGGTTATTTCCATGTTACATAGTCATGTAGATAGGTAGTTTAGCTCCTGTATGGTAGTAGCCTCATGCATTCATCTTACACCGGCTACAAATGCGAGATCGACTCCCAGTTTCACGAATGCTTACGTGCATACCACCGAGATCAGCAGGGCAAAAGTCCGTCTTACGGTCGGGAATATGTAATTCACACTTGCGTTGCGAGGCGAACCTCAACGTTGGGTTACCTCGTGCACCTCGGTTAATGATACAATAATCCCGAGGTGCCATTGCATATTGAGTAGCAAAGGAGCTTACCGGTGCCAAGAGCCCGACGATCTACGTATGGCTCCCGACCTAGGTTCTGTTCAACACTGGGACCGGTCGATCACGGCCTGTGGCTTACACCTGCAATATTATAGTTCGATGCAACTCTGACGTTCATTTCTTTCCGTTCACTCTCCTCCCTGACCTAATGTAACAATACAGCTATCAGATGGGATATCCGGAACCCCTTTCTATTGGTAAAAGATGTCGACATGCATTATAACCGTATCCTCGCGCAGGCTTATACAATCTGCAATTAATAGGCCCCAATATTACTGTACCCGTAATCCCGCACTCCCACTCTGACAAGATAACAATGTCGTGTTTAGATTGGATAGCTCGGTACTTCCCAAGAAAGGCATTGGCGTCGTGTGCCACTACACGCGGTGTGACGCAAACCCAGTGATCCTGCATGACCACTGATCTGTCCTATAGGTTGAAACTCACGGGTGCCCTACTGCAACAGCTACCATCATTGACTATGTCAAAGATCAAACGGGCCGGTCAGGCAAGCGACTTACTGGTACCGGCTTGGAATCTGATCTCTTCGAACGATTGTCGAATCCATTGCTAAATCCTGCCTCCAAATGAAAAGATGTCTAAGGTGCTTGATATAACTAGTAACGTTAGATTACAAGGTTTGAATTGCGGTTATATGACATGACTAGAAATTGGGGGTGTGGGTGCTTGCAGGCGGGATATAGTCTATAGGCGATGATGGCTTGCATGCTTACGGCCGCAGAAACCTAGTAGTGAAAGGGATTAATTCGACTATTAGGAAGGCAGTTTAGTCAAAATTTCTCGCCCTGAATCGCTAGCTACTGAGAGTATTCTAGCTTAGTCTAATGTAATGGAGGCGGCGACCTAGTTGTAGCTTCATCGAAGCAAGAGAAAGGGCTCATCTTGGTAATTATGTGCTTTACAAGCTCAAAACATAAATCAAAAGGCAGTCAGAAGGTGATATGAACTAAGAGGAGAATTAGAGTGAAAGGTAGAGACAAAATTAACATAGACGCGACTGTCAAATCACAATGCTAAGTAGATATATAAGGACATGTTTCCCATGCCATGGCGTGTGGTGAGACGCGTGGAAATCTGCACATCATTCTAAGAGTTCTTGACAAGTGGCAGAACCGCGAATTGCTGTTCTCAGGCCAAGCTTATTACAACTTTTAATCAAGCATATTATTAAAACTTATAATTTTAACGCCTATTTTATGTTTCAACATACATTAATGACTAAAACTCTATATTTAAAAAGCTTTCAAAGGCAGACTTGAAGTTGGTAAGCTTTATATAAAACATACCACAATAGCTCTGATTAATATAACCTCATTCTTAGCCGATTATGTTCTAGGTTCCCAAGAGAGTTGATACTGTCTCTAAAGAGAAATTTAGTACAGGAGTTAAGGAAATACTTCATAACAAATCGATAAAAACCTAGCCTGTCTTTAATTTATGCTAACTTACCCATTTTTGAAAGAATGGTTGTACGCCTCAGTGGTGGTAGACCAAGACTCTTTCTCTTTCGCTCGTATTCAAGGTGTTGGAAACAACTCTTGAACACCCAATATACTATTGCAAGTGGAAGAAAGAGGATAATTGTTAAGAGGATTATGATGAGAGCCCAGGAAAACAGAATAGAATATGGAACTATGGCAGACCTCAAGTAGTAATACTGCGAGAGCGATTAAATATATACTGGATGTTCTGCCTCTTGCTCTACACAGCTAGTCTGCTGTTTTCTTGCTTGCTGCGTGAAGGGCCATTCTCAATATTGACAAGATTATGGGGCTGGCAGTGTCGAGTCCCAAATCGAGAATTCGTACTTGGGGTCCCATGACGTAGGAAAAGGTTTGCTGCCTACTATGACGCTTTCAGAGGTACATGGTGTCACACGGACTCAAGGGACTAGGACAAGATCTCAGTTCCTAGATATGGCGAATTGCATATTCGTACCATATAAATAATCATATAATCGGGTGGCAGAGCCTATAGGTGGCCAGAGCCTCCCGTCTCCTCCCGTCTCCTCCCGTATATGTTCTGATCTATCCGAGACAGCAATACGAGTGCGCGAGGGCAGGGGGAAGCCAGGCGGCTAGCCTAGGTGAAGCTATTCGCACATATAATAGCCTGGAGTTTCGCCCGCCTGGCTGAATAGGAGGACTAGGGCTCTAGAGCCCCCTTGATCGCATAGATGATTATTAGTTGAATTGAACACTCTTCCAAGCTCGTGAATTAAGCCGTAATTACACGTGGGATGTATTTACCGATAGATTGAGTGAAACAATGACAACCACAGAATATATATCATCCACCTTGATTGGAATGCCCCCCGATCATCGCTTTGTCCCAGACCTGGAGAGAATATAAAGTTCTGTTCAGGATTGAAAGAAGGCGAGGTTGTGGTGAGCGACGAAGCAAAGGTAGAAGCCTTGACACTACACGCAATCTCGAATAGTAAGAGACGGCGAAGTATGTCCTAAGACCCTCCTCGGTATCTGACCCGATGAGTTATACCGCAGTGCGATACAGACCGCACCACCGAAAGGTATTCCACCAGGGCTCATGTATAAGTAATCTACTTGTTTCTCGGCCGCAATGATCTGGTCATAGATAGCGTCGACATACGGCTGATGAGCGAAACTTGAGTTTCGACGAATACGACCTTGTTACCACGGGCAGACGCTGTGCTTCTCAAGTGATCAAGCTGGCTCGCAATGTCTTGAGGATTCCGGCCCAGAACATAAACGTTGAATCGTCTAGCATAGTGGCCATTCGATTGAGGATGCTTTCACCTATCATAGGCCTACAGTAGCGCCCATGAAGACGGCCACCCAGCCTCGACGGTGTTGTTGAGCGAACTCGCCATTATTAGCGATAACTGTAGTCTTGTCTACCATGTTGATGAAGACGTCTAGAGCACAAAACAAAAGCAAGGCCGGAGGAGGTGTGAGAATGGGCGGGATCTCAGACGTTAGCAAGATGCTGAGCAGCGGAAGGTTGTATTGTGTTTTGAGTTCGAGGACTTGAGTGCTACGGTGTCGTGGGAATTACATGATATCCTAACTCTGATGTACTTCAAACAGAAAACAGTGACCTACGGGCGAGCTTATATGGAGCAGAGGGGTTGCAGTATGTAACCGCCGGAAAAGTTTGAGACAGTTGGAACCTTGGAAACCAAAGTGATATGTTACATATGCAATAGGACACACTTATTAGATGATTAAATCAAAATCATAATAAAGGGGAGGGGAGATCGTGGGGGTCAGGTGGAGCCATACCTCGTATTGCGGCAGATGTTACCTACAACGATGCTCATCCTGTCACTCTGCGAATGATTTGGGTTGCACCACCTCGACCATCTTCATAAATACCTACCTACCTAATCACGTCATACAGGATTGGTATAGGCTATTGCATGCCCTGCGCTCTACTAAGCCTCCAAAACGCTTACGACTGATTTGGCCAGGAATAAGCGTGTAGAATGTTAAGATACAGGGGGGTTTTCCGTGCAACTGAGGATGAGATACCTTTTGCGCGGTGTCCCAAGGGTTACTGTGCCAAGAATACCTAAGTACTTAACAGGGTTGGGTTTACAGTACCTGCTAACGGGCACCAACGACGTAAGATATATTCACTTTAAAATGTAGAGATACCGGGAATACTCCAAACTACATGCTATCCTTAAACTAGAATTACCGGTAGAAAACTACTAGGTATCCACCGGCTTTGTGCCTGGCGTATAACTCTGTCGGTGTTGTAGCCCGCGCATCGTCTTCCGTGCAAGCCGGAGTACTCGCTGGCAACTAGGGTGGATACAAAGACAACCATGAGGCCTATATGTAATTTTATAACTTTAAGCAAGCGACGTTAGAGGTGCTTACGTAGGACTCCCATCATGGAAGTTCCATAATATAGGAGAACGGGAACATGGAAGATCTGCAATTGTTAGGCCTCTCTAATAAGGATCACCAAGGACTTCCCGATCCTACAAGCTCCCCTGTTGCGGTGCTATGTGGCGGTATAGAGCTCAAAGTGGAAAGTAGATACACTGGGCGCTACAACTCAAACACGTCCTGGAAAGAGTACTATCGCGTTCACCTCGTGTAGAGATGATCGTCTAGGTAGCTAAGGCGGCGAAGACGGTGTCGTCTGGCTATATAATGTCGCGAACAGCCACCTCGGTTTCTCAAAGCACTTTCATCAACAGTCTCAACGCGAGCAAATAAACGGATACCAGAGCTTTTCAACGAAAGAACACAAGAACTCAATATGAAGACGAGCTTGACTATTGCCGCATGCTTAGCGCTTGCTGGCCGCGCTTTTGGCGCCGCCTCTTTCGTGGGCTCGAACTTGTACTATGCTGCAGGACTTAGCACAGATGAGCAAGACTACCTGTTCAAAAACTTACAAGACTCTGGTGTCAAAGTCCTTCGCGTCTGGCTCGATGGTAAGTGGCTCACGCCGATGCTTCCCAATCCAGTATCTAACAAAATTGTAGGACAAAGTGAGGACCAGAAGGCAACGAAGCTCAGCCCCTGGCCCAGCCTGGAGGGTGACTCACCAGGCTCGTACAATGACGAGGTCCTTACCCGGCTCGACGATATCATGCATCGCGCGGCCACGCAGTACGACATCAAACTCATGATTTCGATGCACAGCTACAACACGCTAAAGGCGAACAACGACTACTACGGGAAGTATTGGGGCACGGGCGACTTCTACACCAACAGCGACGCCATCAGCGACTTCAAGAAGCGCATCAACCACGTCATGTCCCATGTGAACCCAAACAATGGGAAGAAATGGGCCGAAAGCTCCGAGTATATCTTTGCTTTCGAGGCGCAAAACGAGGCGGACCAGCCGAATGTGAGCCCTTTCATGTCCCGTACAGAAACTCTACGATATTATCTCATACTGACGTGCATGGTAATAGACACACCCCTCCACCACCGTGCCATGGCAATGCACAATGGCCGAGACCATCAAGGATAACTTAAATGGGAATACCGACATCCTCTCTATTACGGGAGGTGGAGGCTGGGTTGACGCATCGCTGCCGAAGGACCTCTTCTCCTGCGACGCACTTGATGTCCTCGCAATCCACGCTTGTGAGTAATGTCTCGGAGCCATTTTCCTCTTGTTTTGGTCTTTTCTGGGCCAAGACAGTGCCCGAAATAGAAGCTTCTAAAACCCTCACAAACCACGCTCAGAAATGGCGACAACTGACTCCGAGTGTTCTAGACGGCAACGGCGACCTGACCGTGGACAAGCTGTCGCCCTACGTCCAAATGGCAAAAGACTACGGCAAGAAACTGATCATGCAGGAATGGGGGGTGGTGAGTAATCCCTGGAGTCATTTTCTTCCTGTTTTAGCCGCTTGCGAAGGCAATATTCTCCTAAGTGAGTAATTACTGACTCCAGCGAACTATAGTGCTACTACAGCACGGACAAGAACCAAAACTGTGACAGCGGCAGCGTCTCGGGCAACCGCGACAGCAACATCAAGACTTGGGCTGATAATATTAGCAAGGCTGGCATCCCGTGGATGTATTGGCAAATCCTACCGAATGAGGACCCGCATTCCGGCAGTGATTTCGAGGTTGGCATCGATGGTGCGAACTGGGACACACTGAAGTCGGTGGCTTCTGGTACGTCCGGCTATACCGCGCAGTTTGACTTCTCGCAGTGGCTCCTTTAGATGTACCTTAGTATGAATCTGGGTGTTATGATAGCTCCCCTGGAACAAAGGACAGGTGTGTATATAACCAAGGGCTAGCCTATGAGGGTGTTTAAACCCTTCGCACGACAACAAGAGTTTACGTATATCCCCATATTACTGGAGACCTTGGTACTGCGGGAGTTATGTCAGTTATTGTGTTTATTGCTTCGTGTTGTAGAGCACCCCCGATGGTCATTTTGAAGACGACACCTCGTTGTTAATCGCCACCGCCTAGTCTATCATCCCGGTGAGAGCCTCTTGCTCGCCCTGTAATTCTCTTGCTCTAAGTTTTTCCTATCGGACCTAATCATCGAAAGTGATGTCATTGATGTTGTGCTAAAGTGGAAGAGGGTGATGACGGAAGGCGAGCCAAGAAGAATGCCAACCTGATAAGCTAGGCAGCAACATCTGTAACACCGTAACACCGTAACACCGTCACATTCCATATTTCGCCTAGGGTTGGAGGGAGCTCAGCGGTATTTAGCACTATACTTATAGATCAATCCTTTTCGTATATTAGAGAAAGATATAGATGAACTATTTGAACACGCCCTCCGTGGGTATGTTCTTAGCTTTATAAGTTGATGGTCGGTCGGGCTTAAACATTCATGTTACAAAAAGGAATATATACATGTCTATAGAGGTACGTAGAGTCAAATAGACCCCGGGGGCGCAATAGCGTCACCAGCCACCTTAACCAAGTTGCTACCTAGGTAAGTACCTATGTTGTGAACACAAGGCAGCGCACTAACAGAATGACCGGGCATAGCCTATATGTTGAATAAATATAGTTGCTTAAAAGGGAACGTGGATCCTGGAAAACGGGTTGTGGGACCATGTCCTTATGGACCCTCCTGCATCGTGGGGGTCACGAATATCCTATTGCGGTAATATACAGCGTACCCGTTGCTTGAGACTCAGGCCAGCCTCCAAGACGCTTACAATTGATTTAGGCAGAATTAAGAGCGTGGAAGATGCTGTGGCGCGACTTGCATTGGTCATAGCTTGCACCATGCGTTTTTCCTTTTTCTTCGACTCACTTCAAGTAGCAACAAGATCTTCAATATTAAGAGCCGAACACAAGCGAACACGAGAATGGTTATAATTAGTAACATGCTATTTGCCGACGCTATATATAAGTTAAAGGCAGTAAAAATAATCTGTTGCCCCTTAGTCTAGGACTCTGACACCGGGGTCTTTGCGTGAACGCAACTCGATATAACCCTACTACCGTTAGATCAACCCACTAATTAACCTGCAACCATGGTTTCACTCTATGTGGTCATTAAACATCCTAATGCTAGCTTCTTTATGTTCTCGAAGTATTATGGATGAAGGTAGTGGCTCCATGGTGCGGAAGCTTCTCATGACTTTTCCACTCACTTGATGCAGAGACCTTGGTCTCTGTGACCATTTTCTTCAGTATGGTCTCTACAAACCAGAACTTCTTCGAAGCGCCGGACAGGCGGCTTCTAATTCTCGTAAATTACAGTGAAGCAGCTAAAAGGGCATAAATCATGGCGGGAACCGATGTTCCTATCAAGACGGCGGTAGGTTCAACCTGGGTTGGAATCCAGAAGGTCGTCTCATAATTGTCGAACTGGGGCGGAATATGGCCAATGTCTGGTACCTAAACCCTGTTAAGAATAGTCAGACAGCGGACTTGAATGAACGAGGTTCTTCTGACTTACAACTGGGATCGGTTGGTGTTGTACGACGCTGCAATGGATAGCAAAGCTGAGCAGGACTAATGAGACCCGGTGAAGAATTCAGTTTCACACGTAGTATATCGCAAACTAATTGTGATTCAAGTTTAAGCCATTCAATCGCGCAATCGCAAGGCATTATCCTATATGTTAGAAGTCGAGGCATCGTCATCATAATGAGGTATTAGTAGGGTTTCTTTCCTACCTCTAACGTAGCAGGCGCTGTTGTTACAAGGGCTTGATTTCAAGGGCTTGGAAGAATGTTCAAATTCAACCAGTAATCATCTATGCGATCAAAGGGGCTCTAGAGCTCTAGTCCTCCTATTCAGCCAGGCGGGCGAAACTCCAGGCTATATATGCGAATAGCTTCACCTAGGCTAGCCGCCTGGCTTCCTCTTGCCCTCGCGCTCTTGTATTGCTGTCTCGGATAGATCAGGACATACGGGAGGAGACAGAATACGAATATGCACACGACTATGCAGTTTGCCAGACCTAGGGGCTCAGATCTGGTCCCAGTCCCTTGAGTCCGTATGACCATTGCATATTAAATACTGTAAACTGAATTTTGGTTGGTGTTGCTATATTTGGACCTAGAGAACTATACCTATTGATTCGTTTATTCCCGACAGGAGTTAACTCAGATATTCCTTGAAAAGCTTCTTGACTGGTCCATCCATAGGTCTTTGTAAAGCAACTTTGTTGTGTGTGCCTTGTGGTATATTAAAACTAGCATCGTATACTAGCGTTACGAGAGTCTATTGCGCCACCATTTGAGACGAATCTAAGAAGACATTGCCGCGTCACGAGAAAGAAGTTCATTGCGTGCTCAGGGAATCTTGTGGATTCTAATCTAGGACTGTCTAGAGAAGAGATTGCCGAACTGCAGCAACGTGTTGATCTCATCATCCACACCGGGGCACGAGGTCATTGCCTCAACCCCTTTTCTTCAGTCAAAGGGGCGAGCCATTCTTCAAAGCGGTTTATTCTCCACACCGCCAGTTTCGATGGCAGCGCCCCCGCTTCCCATCGACGGCTCCCGGTGCCTCTTTGATTCCGATGACGTCTCGAAGGCAGCATCCTAGATTTCAGAGTCTAGGGGTTTCAAAGGGGTCGGATTTAGCCATCACATTAGTGGCGTAAAGATATTATTCAGTCAGCTGACTCTGCGGAGGGGGTCATTACACGGAGGTAAATATGAGACTGTTAATACAGTGAACTAGTTACAGAAAGCTTTTGCACTAGGCATGGAGGATCTAATCGTTTAGAAGCTACGTTGTCGGAGGAGGACGGTTGATATTCCCTTATCGAGGGTATAGTGTAGAGAAAGGGATACGGCGAGACGCAGCATAATATCAATATGCGGCACTGACTTGTGTAAATTTTCTAGCAGATAGATAATGTCATTTCACATCTCTCTCGTAGTGGTAACCCAATGCTTGACAAATCTAGCAGTCTTGGTTAGCCGAAGATTTGACGGTCAGGTTAGCCCAAATAGTTGATGTTCTCCCAAGGTAAATTCGATAGTATTCAGAGCTATAGTCTCGAATCAATGAATAGCAGCATTCAATGGGAGATAACATATTTGCAAAGTATCTAGCCAAGCCAAGTATTGCCAGGCTAAGCTCCATTGAACTATCGACGAGTAACAAACCCAATCAACTCCTATACGAGAACCTTCTGGTATGCGATCCGGAACGCCGCCCACCGTGATCAAAAAGTGACATTTTTGCATGATAATACATAACGAGAGTATTAACAAAGCCTTAAGAAGCTTTCTACTTCTTGGACTTCTTTTTGCTCTTCTTCTCGCTATCATCATCAGCGTGCTTTCGCTTATTCTTTGATGACGCGTCAGCTTCAGCGGCAGCGGCGGCCTTGGCTTCCTCTTTCTTCATTTTCTTGATATCCTTCTTGCTGATGACTTGTGGGGAACCATCGGAGCCTAGCTTGACGTCGCCTCGCTCAAACTTGCGCTTGAACTTCTTGACTGAGATACCGGCCTCTTCTGCTAAGCGAGCATAGTCTGCCTCGGAAAGTTTGCCCGGGGTAGCAGGTGCGGATTGTTCCTTCTTACTCGACCGCTTTTCCTCTTTCGCGGCTTTGCGTGCCTCCTTCTCCTTCTTTGCCTTGTGCTTCGCTATTCGTTCGTTAGCTAATGTGAGATTTGTTAGATGCCTCTCCTTTTCCCGCGCTTTCTTAACTTCCCGAACTATTCCAACAATGGGGTATATCCATTGTTCCCTAGGGGCGAGGGAATAAATTCGGTATCGTCCGAAACCGTAGAAATGGTCGGAGACCAGTGTGGGAAGGATGTAGTGACTTACCATTCTCTGTGCCATTCATTTCGGCGTCCGAATCTTCCTCGGACTCTTCCTCTTCACTATCATCATCCGCCATTGGCGTGTCCTCAACTTCTTGTATTAAAGGTTTTGAAGGGGTCTTCTTTGATTCTGAGGCAGGAGCATCGGCATCGGCATTATAGTTCCGCTTAGGTTTGACTTCGAACTTAGAAGGAGTAGCACCAACAGGCGCGATCTTGGCGCCCTTGGAAATGAGAGGCTTGCCTTCCAATCTACGTAGCTTGTCCTCGAGGTTGGCACGCAGTCTGATACCCATGTCGGCTCTCTCATCGTCGTCAATCATGATATCAGCCCCATCAACACCTTCATTGCTAAGATCCGAGAGCGCATCCACACGAAGGCACAAAGCAGCCTTAGCAGAAAGCATACGAGCAATCTTGCCCTTGTTTCTGCCAGTAGCCTGTCCAACAAGTGAGGAGTGATATATCAGACCATACTTGGGTGTATCGTGCTTTGTCTTGAGGGCTCGGAAAAGAGCCTTCTCGGCACCCAGGATTTGGATGGTACTACCAGGACTCTTGGCAAGCTTCATGAGGGAACCCGTGTGGGCAATGAGACGAGCACCAACGAGTTCGCCGAGAATCTCGGTCGTGTTAGGGGCGAGAGCCTTCATGCGGGACGTCAAGTATTGTGAGAGCTGTTGTCGGTATTCGGTAAAGCTGATCACCTGTTCAGCCAGCAGCTTGATGTTCTCCAGGTCGATTTCACCAATCTCAGTACCCATACTGACTTCGGCGGCGGCCTTGATTCGGGCCTCCAAATCTTCGGGCAGGATCTCGGAGAGGTCCGTGTTGGCAGCATTTTCACGGATGCCCATGTGCTGGATCACGCGAGCATAGGCCAGATTGTCATTAAGAATCCGGTCCATCTCGGGGAAATGCCAGCCGTACCACTCCTTGACTCTCATGGCGTAGTTGTTCAGCTCCTTGTCGAGATCGTCCAGCAGCTTAATAGCCTGCACAATCATGACGTCGACCTTGTCGGGAGAGAATTTCAACTTGTGGCGGGAGATGGAATGGGACAGAGCCAAGGCCATATTGCCGAGGTAGTCGGGATCGAGCTCGGGGAACAACTCGGGGAGGTAAGTCTTAATGGCTCGGAACAGGTCATTGGTTGAAGAATCGGAAACGGGCGAGATCTGGAGTTCGGGGAGAACATTAATCGCAGCACCGAGCTTGGGATCCGCCACGGCAAGGGATGCCTTTCTCTCGTCCTTGATGTCGTCAAGAAGCTGTTGCAGCAGAGGAGTGACCTTTCCCTCGGTCAAAGAGCTGTATTCGCCGAGTGCCTGAGCCGAGTCTTCGAACTTGACCATCTTCTTGAGCGACAGCCTAGCCAGTGCCTCCGCGTCAGTAGCTATCGAGCTGGATGGGGCCGTGTATTTAGGGTAGGACTCACATGGAATTGATGGCCTCGGCGCTGGAGAGCTGCTCGGCGATGTCATCGCGGGACAGGAGCTTCTTGTCCTTGGCCTTGAACAGGCCGTAGCTATTGTCACGTCAGCCATGTCTCACCACTTGTAGCTTCGGGAGAGCTCACCCCGCAGGCGTTTCGGCGAGAACGAAGAGAGGCATAACTGCAGGATATGGTCAATGTCGGTTCTTGTCCCTGCGTAGCTTCCCTGGTGGTGGGAGAGGATGGTGGTTCGCCAATTGGAAGGATTGCGACCGTAAAACAGCTGGGGTGAAAAGCTTCCTGCGGACGAACTCTTTTTTTTGAGTTGGTTGAGAAAAGAAAATTTCGGATCTGATTGGGGTGAGGCTGGTGAAGCTTGATAAGAGTGGGACACGTGTGGCTGGTATTATCCCCACTAGCCAAGATGAACTGTATCTGGCTTGCCTAGTCTAAAATAGGTAAGACGTGTTCCTGGCCATTCATAGGGTGGCTCAGGGGCATTTACGTTCGTCAAGTCACCCACAAGAGAACCTTGAACGGTTGTTGAGATAGCTAGGGAGGAATTTCAAGTTTATATGACACGAAATGCTTCTATAGACTAACGTCTAACGGGGAATGGGAAAATGGCAACTTAATAGTTAGGGATGACGGGGCCGTATTAGGCTCAGTTTTATTCTGCTTGTGCAGACTTTCGCCAGTAATCTTGTAAAAGCTAGAAATTGCCGCTCTAAAAACAAATCTCATCAGAATCAAACACATATATGCCCGTGCACACCTAACTAAGCTGATAGTTCACTCTACTGACGTTCACTACTACTAGTACTTCATAGACAATGAAGAACTCACGGCGAGATGCCGGCATATCTCAGGACATCCGACTTCAGGCACGCCTTGCCGATCCGGACGGCTGAGCGATCGTCGACGGGAAGAATATTAAATGCGTTACTGCTGAACCTGGCATTATCCCTCCCGATGATGTATCTTTCGAGCCGGCCCTCAAGTCCGGGTTGCCAGTTTTCCCGCCGGGAGACTAGAACGAAGGCAACGTCGCAGAAGACAGTATCATCGGGAATGTCATCTTCACTACCACTGTCCGGCTTGGTCTCCTAGAGGTCAAGAAGATATGGCACAACAAGAAAATCCACCATCTCCAACTCAGATGGATCGACTATATACGACAAAACATACGCATTAACATCTGGCTTCTTTTTGAACACCCAGTGGTCTACAAATTTGGCGAATTCCCGTGGCAGAACTCCATGGAGATGGAGACGACTTCGAGGGATTGCGGGAACAACTAGAGGATAATGATGGGAGAGCGGGTATGGTAGAGACAGAAGATAATGGTTGTGAGTAGGCGGTTAAAGAAATATATCAGTATAGCTTTTCCGCGGGAAGAATCAACAATATAATATGTCCGTCAACGGAGCGGAATGGACCAGAATAACGTCAGAGTGAGAATGAATGAAAGAGATATTTTCCCAGAACTCGATTCAAAGTCACTATAACGTATTTGTCACCCATTTCGGCCAGCTACACCTCTCGGCCACCCTTTTTCCCATACACAATCGCCATTTTCAACAACCAACAACTTCGCCATATAACGAAATAAAAAATCTATCCTTCCGTACGATATATATAACAACCTAGCGACATCGATTATCGAATTTATAACAGCGAATTCCGCGGCGTTAAAAAGAAAAAAATTATTATGCTTTTAAACCATTTAATTTTAAACGGGTTAAAACCATAATATTTTTTTAACTTTTTCTACCGCACGATTAATTTTTTTGATTTTAATATTTGATATTGCTGTATTACCGCGGATATATTGCACGAATAATTAAATTTTTATCTGTTGTTGCGGCGACGTTATTGCTTGTTGAAAATCGTGATTTTGTATGGGAAAAGGGGTGGCCGAGATATGTAGCTGGCCGAAATGGGTGACGAATACGTTACTTGCTCGTGTTGAAATTTTCCCAACTGCAGCAGGTGTGCAAGTCTCTTCGGCCGTTTGCCCGGAAGCCTAGAGTCTAGGTAAGTTCATTCCGCAAAGGTATCGGACTCGAGGAAAGTAACTTGAATGAAAATGCAAGCTTCAAGTCATACAAAATGACAAATGATGTTTATATTATACTAGTGCTAAATCGGGTAAAGCGCAGGCTGACCTCAGGCTCAGGATCTACAAGACCCACATGCAGCGTTGTGTCCAGTAGGTGGCATGTGCTCTCTCAGGACCGACCAGGGCAGCAGCAGTGCAAGCTACCTATCGGGCTATCGTACTGGCTCAAGCACATCATACTAGGTCCATTGCTGGTGTTGATGCAGCAGGCATCGAGATACTCGCATCAAATACCAAATATCCCCTTCACCTCACCACTCACATAATATCTAAACTGAAAAGATGGAGGGGCTCTTTTACAATGTGAACAATGGGTAAGCATACCAATTATTCTTCCGTCGAGGCCCTCGCATACGTAACACGCTAATGCTCAACCCATAGCTACATCGAGGGCATCGTCCGGGGATATCGAAACGGCCTTCTCACCGGTTCCAACTACACCAACCTGACGCAGTGCGAGACCATCGACGGTCAGTTGTTATCCGTCCCATATGAATCCGCGAAATGAAGCCCTGACTTGAACAGACCTGAAGCTGCAGCTCGGCCCTGCCTATGGCGACTTCCTCGCCACCCTGCCGCCGAACCCGTCCACCTCTAGTCTCGCCGCCAAGACAACCGACAAGTTGGTCTCCGAGTTCAGATACGTGCGTGCGAACGCCGTGGGATCGCTGGCGCAGTTCCTGGATTACCTCACGTACGGCTATATGATCGACAATGTTGCGCTGCTCATCACCGGCACGCTGCACGAGCGAGACACCCGCGAGTTGTTGGAGAGATGCCATCCCCTGGGATGGTTCGAGACCATGCCGGTCCTCTGCGTCGCCACGAACATCGAGGAACTCTACAACAGCGTCCTGATAGAGACACCCCTGGCCCCGTACTTCAAGGGCAGTCTGAGCCACCAGGACCTCGACGAGCTGAACATCGAGATCGTGCGAAATACTTTGTACAAGAACTACCTCGAGGACTTCCACAACTTTGTCAACACGCACCCGGACATGGCCGGCACGCCCACTGCGGAAGTTATGAGCGAGATCTTGGAATTCGAGGCGGACAGACGGGCCATCAACATCACACTCAACTCGTTCGGCACCGAGCTCAGCAAGGGAGACCGTAAGAAGCTATACCCAAGTTTTGGCCGACTATACCCAGAAGGCACCCTGATGCTCTCTCGGGCCGACGACTTCGAGGGTGTGCGGCTGGCAGTGGATGGCGTATCTGACTACAAGAACTTCTTCGATGCTGCAGGCTTGGGTGGCGGTCCCTCGGGACCCGGCAACATGGCCGGCGGCTCTGGCGGCAATGGGAGGAGTCTGGAAGACATGTTCTACAAGAAGGAGATGGAGATTTCGAAGAATGCCTTCACGAGGCAATTTACCTACGCTATCGTATACGCATGGGTGAAGCTAAGGGAGCAGGTGAGTAGTCCAGTAACTGATAACCCCTCATATCGATCTATGGGCTAACTGCTTCCTAGGAAATCCGCAACATCACGTGGATTGCCGAGTGCATAGCACAGAACCAGAAAGAGAGGATCGGTAACTACATCAGCGTGTTCTGATGGCGATGACGGACATCTATAAATCTGAATTTGCTTTTTCATCGTTTGGCACTGCTCTTTTTTCTTTTACCACTGTAGTACTAATTCGAGAGGATACCATATGGATGAACTGAAAGTGCGAAGGCCCCCAAAAAGATACTCACCCAATGGCGCTCAGCATGGCGATCGTAGTAGACACTGGCATGGACGGACACATGGTTGGTCGTCCCAAGCCCTGGCGTTGTTGTATATTACAATAGTAGACAGCATTACAGGCACATGCTTCTTGAAACCACCTATCATACACTTGGCTCCCCCTCTATGTCTACAATGTGATCTGGCCCTTATAGGTCGCTTCGGTCAGACCCAGCCTCTCAACCATGTGCTGCCACCGAGCACTGCCTCTCTCTTTCCGCTCCATGTAAGCCAAGAGCTTCTGGCGCTTGTGGACCATTAGTCTCAAATCCCGCTTTCCAACCTTATCTTTGTATCCCCTACCCTTCTCCAATTCATTCGCCAGGGCCCGAATCTTAGCCGTCAGGATGGCAATCTGCACCTCGCTGCTGCCGGTATCGGGGCCTCCTCGAACCGGCCGCTCTTCCATCTGCTGACCCCTCGAAAGAGGCTTGGGCGGGAGCGTCAGGTCGGTCTCGTGGCGGCCGAAGGTCTCGATGCACCTCCGGATGTTAGCGTGGCGCCGATCCTTAGATGAGCCCTTCTCCAAGTCTACAATGCGCTGCAACGCCTCGACAGCATTCGCGTGCATTGCGTCGTGGTTTTGTTTCTTCTTTTCCATCTCCTCGGGGTGTAGGAGGGTGAACTCCGACTCCATCGGCTTCGTCAGGGCGTAGGCGTTCTCGATGGCTGAGTCGAACTCGCTCTTGGAGACCAGGTTGTTGAGGATGTGAGGCGATGTGGGGAGAGCGTGCGGCTCTTCTATAGGGTTCCCCTCGTCGTCGACGCGCGGCTTCGAGAGCGGCGCTTGGCCCGCAGAGTCGAACGACTCGATGAACGGCGTCGTTATGCCGCGGACGGAGTCGCCCAGTGCTTCCTCTCGGGCGGCCTCGATCTCCGAGCGACGCTCCAGGTGCGCGTTCTTGCGCTGCTGCATCTGGGCCCATCGGTAGGGATCCTGCTTCGCGAGACGCCTCTTCTCCTTTTGCGACAATGACGCGGTTTGGGTTATGGGGAGGAAGGCCGGCGTGGACGGCTTAACGGCAGGGCGAAGACATACTATTGCATTCCAATTAGTCAAATACAATTACCTCAGCCGCTTGCGACTCACATGAGAGGGGATTTAGGCGTTGTACGCCTGGTATTCGGGGTGGCATGATGTGTATGATTTGACGACGACCACTTCACCTAACGAACATCTCGCATCTCAACTTTTTCAGCAGCAACAAGAGCCAGACGCAAGCCAACTGGTCCACAGCGGACTGCAGGGTCGGGGCTCCACTGTAAATTGCAACGACAAGCCCCGAATGAATCCCAGGCTCACAGCTCTGACGGGTCCTTTTCGGGTAAACCTAAGCTCCGACCTCCGACAGTCCGGCCAAAAAAAAAGGGGGTCTACTGTAGGATAGTGACCCGCGCACCTCACCGGGTATTCTCAACCCCACCGTTGGTGGGCTGCCTTTATCTAATCAGTAATTGGGCTCGGGCGTGACTTCGCTTACCCTAGGCCGAATTAGCCCACCAGAATTCGAAGCCCCAAAATTCCCGGCATTTTTCGCAGGCATCGCGAACTTTTCTCTCTTCGCACATCACGAAGTTCGCGCTCAACGCAAAGCAATCGCCTCACTTTCCCTCCCCCTCTCCACGCGCAACTACAATTCAAGATGGCGCCCGCGAACCTTCCCGCCTGCATGCAGGCCACCTCTCAGGACATTGAGACGCTGCTGGCGGCTCAGGCCCATCTCGGTTCCAAGAACCTGCAGGTTCACATGGAGCCCTACCTCTGGAAGACCCGTGCCGATGGAGTCAACGTCATTAACATTGGCAAGACCTGGTAATTATGGCTGGTTCTACGATTCTCTGCGCAAGCTGCGAGCCTCGCTAACCACGGCTTCGTGGCCACCAGGGAGAAGATCGTCCTCGCGGCCCGCATCATCGCCGCTGTCGACAACCCCGCCGACATCTGTGTCATCTCCGCCCGTCCCTACGGCCAGCGTGCCGTCCTCAAGTTCGCTGCCCACACCGGTGCCGTTGCCATTGCCGGTCGTTTCACCCCCGGTTCCTTCACCAACTACATCACCCGCTCGTTCAAGGAGCCCCGTCTGATCATCGTCACCGACCCCCGCACCGACGCCCAGGCCATCAAGGAGGCCTCGTACGTCAACATCCCCGTCATCGCCCTCTGCGATACCGACTCGCCCACCGAGTTCGTCGACGTCGCCATCCCCACCAACAACAAGGGTCGCCACGCCATTGGTGCCGTCTGGTGGATGCTCGCCCGTGAGGTCCTCCGCATCCGTGGTACCATCCCCAGCCGCGAGAACCCCTGGGACGTCATGGTTGATCTGTACTTCTGTACGTGAACGTTCCAATTGCCGATGTTTTGTGATATCCGAACTAATCATGACTGCAGACCGTGACCCTGAGGCCGAGGCTGAGGAGAAGGTCGAGGAGGAGAAGGTCCCCGGTGCTGAGGAGGTTGGCCCCGCCGCCATTGAGGCCGGCACCTTTGCTGGCACTGGCACTGGCGACTGGGAAGCTGCTCCTGCTGGCTTCTCTGGTGCTCAGGGTGGCTGGGACGGTGCTACCGACGAGTGGGCTGGTGCTGTTGCTGCCGGCGCTAGCGGTACTGCTGCCCCTACCGGCGAATGGGGTGCTACGGAGACCAAGGAAAGCCAGTGGTAGGAGCACGATTCTGGTCATCGCGAGACGCCCGTTGATGCTGCTGCGCTAGCCGCCCAAAATTCGCAGCAGCCGCAACAGGAAGATAATTGGGGGAACGTTCAATCGCAACCGATGGCGGAATGGAAAGCGGTGGATACTCCTTCGGATGCGGAATGGTAATTACTTGCTTGCTTGCGGACACCAAACACGAACCGAAACACAGTATAGCCTGGGGTACGGGTCAACTTGAACGTACTAATGAGGGAAAGATACCAAAATTAGTTGATGAGTCGATATGGATTTGTTGCTTCCGTAGGTGACTGTCTTGTTGGCTTCTGTCAGCTGAGGACGGGGAATGCCCTGTACGATCAAAGGGGTGGACTTGATCGTGATCCCGCCCATGCTCCTAGGTAGCAGATAAAATGAATCATTGCCCTTGTGATTGCGAAGACCATGGCATGAAGTGTAGCGTACCCTGCCGCTTAGCTGTAACCAATGGTGTAAACTGCAGTCTGCTGACAAGTAATCTCTATAGCTGACATTAAGCCCTCCTGAATAAAATCTGTATCGTACAAGGAACTTTTGCTGGACAACCTCCTTATCTAATCCCATAACACCCGGCAAATAACCAAACCCGCTTCAAATTAAGTATATACATAGTCATCATACCACCCGTCCCCTACTCGGTAATCATAATACACGCTCTCATCCTCTTCATACCCACTCTCCGACCCAGTCACCACACCTCCACGCACACAAAAACATCACTCTACTCGCTCACACAAGGAACCTCAAACGCCGAATCATGATTCCAGCTCGATCCGTTGGGTAAGTCCTCGAGCGGCGCACACTCAACGACAAACTCGACCGGCGCGCAATCCTCCGGGACCGTCTCATTCCCATAGACGTACCGCGCGGTCAAGATCTGCGTCTTGTGCCCGCCGAGGACGAAGTCGCGGTAACACGCAGCGTACTGACCGCCCTCGTCTCCGAGCAGCGGGAAGAGGACCGGCTCGCCGGCGCGTAGGAAGAGCTCGGAGCCCCCGTTGATGGCCGTGCCGATGGGGTGCTCGGCGGGGTAGAAGTAGTCGTAGGTCGTGGCGGAAGAGACCACGATGCTGAGGGGGTACACGCCGACTATGTCGTGTGTGATGGTCGTGTGGTACGCTGTCCCGTTGAGGTAGAATGCTGGGCTGGGCGCTGTTGCTGTTAACACGGAGATGGCGGCCCCGGCGCCTACGCGCTGGTCTGCTAGGTACAGGCTCTGGACGGAGGGGGTGAGGTCCCGGGTTACGTCGGTGAGGTTCACGCGCAGGTTGAACCCTTTCGATGGGCTTGTGGCGCGCGGTGCTGGGAAGGCGGCGGCGAGGCTTGTGAGGGTTGTTGTGAGGAGGGTTTTGGTGTGCATCTTGTCGGTGTTGTTGTTGTCAATGTCTCCGAAGTGAGTGTATGAGTGAGTCGTATGTGAGTTTGTAAGTCCCGGGTTAGGTAGTGACGGACTTGCTTATTGGCGCCTTTGAGGAATAAGTATTAGATATTGAAGATCTCGGTAAGTCGAACACGCCGAGTTATATATGTACTTGGATTGCTTTTACGCCATCATCATTCCATACGCCATATATCTAGATCTCACACCGCTATCTAGTAAACAACCTCTGCTCCATCCAGAAGATTCGCCAAACCCGATTCAGAGCCTAGCCCTAGTCTTACGAGCACACTCTCGCAAGACACCACGAGTCGAATCACGTGGTATCACCTGCCCAGGTTCCAAGTCATCACGATGCAACGTCTCTTCGCGTCGCGAGCTGGGCCGTAAATCGCATCTGCCAAGCCGGGCTGAGGCTCCGGCGGACGCCGATCAACAATACGAGGCTCCTCCCGCCGGGATAGTGGGAACGATGTCACCGTATTTCCCAGGGCCCCCTTCATGTATGTCAGCGGCGCATGCCGATTTCTTCTTGATTCACTGCCATAGCCTATTATGTGGGCTTTGCGATCCGATCCTCCAACTGCCGTCGATCAGGTCAACGACGTCAAGATGCTTTGTAGACTAGATAGGTTAGATAGTTACTCGATGATTGATTAGCGTGGCCCGATGCGGCGACTGTTGATCTTCCGGGGTCGGGGATATAAATAAGTAGTTATACGACCGTATGTGAAGACGCGTTACCTCGTATTTATCACTACTTGCGCTACTGTTGTGGACTGTCAACCCGATGTTTATACCCCTATATGCACAGTCGACTTCTCGGGATTACGGACGGTGGGTTCATTTGAGACATCTGCAGTGTCCGGTCGTAAATGTGACCGAATATAGGTGAGTCTGTTCCCTGATTGGACATATATATATATCTCGCTGCTACCTCGTCCTCTAATATCCCCCAATATTGCCGCCGATAAGTAATCGTATTTAACGCTCTCCTGGACATGACCGGTCAAGCTGCAATATACACCATGCTGAATCCATCCTCCCCTCTCCCACTCTCTTTCTCATTATGAATACTTCTATCTCCCTTTGTACTTCGGTTTTTTTTTCTTCTCATTTTTGCAAAAAGTTGTTAATGTTTTCTAATCCTCCCTCAGCTTGTACCGCAGGTACATGTTCTTCTCGGGCTTCTTCGCCGAGTGCAGGTTGCGATTCATGAAGAGCGACGTGTTCGGGACGATGCGGTTGCCGTCCTTGTCGGAGAACTCGAAGTCGAACATGCCGACCCAGTAAGCCGTGATGAGGGCCATTTCCAGCTTTGCGAATTTCATGCCCACTGCGAGGGTCGTTAGCATATGTCATCATTTTGCGCAGCAGTGCGAATCACTTCGCCGCCGTCTCCCGGCTCGACTACAACGTGTAGTCGGAAAGACAAAAGGAGGGATTGCTACGCAAGCATAAAGGTGAAAAAACAGTTCTACTTACGACAGGGATGACGTCCGGAGCCCCAGCCCATATACGCATGGGGAGTCTTCTTGTCCTCGGCGTTCTCCTCGAAGTAACGGGAGGGGTTCCACTTCATTTTGTCGGTGTACCAGTCGCCGAACATGCTGTCCTCGATGAGGAAGATGGCGTAGGCCCCGTTGGGGATGACCTCGCCGGACTCGCCGATGGGAATGTCGTGGCCCGAGATGTTCTTGCGGAACGTCGCGCCGGGCAGGCAGAAGCGGATCGTCTCACGCAACGCCAGGTCGATGAGCGGGAACTCGCTCTCCCACTCCTCGATCGTAAGCGCGCCGAGCACGTCGGCCCGCGACTGTGACGGGCTCGTGCGGTGTTTCGCTACCACGCCGTCGACTTCCTCGCGTAACCGCGCCATCCATTCTGGGTTCTGCGTCAGGAAGACCTGTAGGTATCCGGCATTGATGCCGCTGTTCAACTGGCCGGCGAACAGGGCGCCGATTTCGAACTGCGAAGCCTGTTAGTTTCATCGTGCACATGCTTCCTTACCCGAATTGTGGACACCGTCGATATCGTCGTTGGCTAAGACGGCGTCCGTCTAACAGGGAGCGCGGGGGAACATACCCCTACAATGTTTGAAAGCGTAAGGCCACGATCCATGAGGAACTGCAAGGCATCGTTGCCCTTCTTCCCCGTCTTCTTACGCTTCTCGATAATGTCGCGGAAAACGAAGGCGAGCTTGGCGCCGTAGTACATTCGCATGTAGTGGTTCACCGTAGGCAACCAGGGGAAGATGACCTTTGCGAACGAGTCGGACTTCTCGAACCAATCAAAGATGGAGAGCGTGTGCTTCAGCAGCTTCGGGTCGTCGGCGATGTCGTTGGCGCCGACGGTCCGCATCGTGAGCTGGTAGACGATCTCATAAAAGCTCTCGAACGGATCCGTCACCTGCCAGTCCGGGTCGGCCTTGGACGGGGGAGCGGCGGCCAGCGCATCGCACGCGGCGCGGGTGTCGCCGGTTAACAAGTCCAGGTTCTTGATAAAATTGTCCTTCTTCATCAAGGGAATGAGAGCCTTTTGGAATACCTGAGAAAAGTTGTCCTCCTGGCCATGGCTGGGCGACTGTGGCTGTCCAGTCAAAAGCTCCGCGAAGCTGAATATTGAGAATATGTTAACACACAGCATCTAGACGGCACATCCGGGTTACCCATCGCTCGCTTGGCAGACGGAGCCCGGGCCTGCAAAAGACAGGAAGATAACGTACGCTTGCGGAAAGTTGAGGTCTTTGCTTTCGAAAAACAACTTCCTGCCCTCAGCACCCGATATTCCTATCAACTGCTTCTTGCCGACGTAGAAGCTAAAGTTCCCCGTCTTCGAGGCTTGCAGCGCCTCTCTCGTGAAATCGGCACGGCGACCATAGTAGAATTCTATCGCTCCTAGGATAGGCCAATCCCCCTTCTTATACCACTTCGGCGCATTCTTGGGGAGCGCCGGCCGCCAGAAAACTCGGAATAATAGGGTTGCCGCTGTTGTCAGGAGCAGGACCCAAACGGTCGCTGACCATTCCTGTGGCCGCAGCGCCGTCGATAGAGCGGTACCCATTTTTTAACTTATGCGATTTCTTTGCCCTCAATCGGCTTCGGTGAATACACCGTGACACGGCGTGGCGACTATATGTGCTCGGTCACACAAAACCCATATACGAGGCGGCGGGTATTGAAACAAGGGGGTATTGTCGACAGATACGCGATGCGATGCGCTGCGTCGACTACCTGGACGTCAAATGGCACATTGATTCTAGAGTGTGGGTGATGAGAACAGACAGATCATTGCCTAACGACAACGATATGCCTCAGAAAAGCAAGCAGCGCATATCGAGATTTTAAATAGCCACGTTTCTAACCGAGCTGGTAAGCGAGCTAGACGTTGCTATGTCCCTACATGCTACAGTACAGTACCTAACGTCGGTAGCTCACCCAGTAGTGTATGTTCAGAGATAACTGGATCCGAGCAGGCTTGCACTCGCCACTGATGGGAAGTCGATCCCAGCTGGTGGCTTGTTCTCAAGCTCGGGAAACCAAGATCCGGCTGCACTACGCTTACTTGAAAGAGGTAGGTAACGAACGAGGTTGGGGGAGAGGGTATCCACACTTCTCCCGAGCACTACTGCTTTGTTAGGTGAGGTAGATACATGGTAACATACCTACTTAGTACGTAGGCGACGCATCTGTCACGAGCCGTATCTGTGCTCGGCGTTGGGTTTGGTTTCGGATACATAACCACGCCTGCTACCCCGCAACCGGTATATATATATGTCTAGGCAATATGATCTACTCGTATGTTTTAGCCCCTACCGTTTCGCAAGCATTGGACTATCCAGATACAGAAGTACCGGGGAAGATTTCATATCTAAACGAGTGGATCGCGTTATAATGTCGGTTAGAATCATGCTCGTGCTCGGTACCCTACTCCTATCGAAATGTACTTGGATAGCGCGAATTCTTTGCAGCGTAATCGCAACCGCTCGGTTAGAGGCCAATATAAGTACCTATGTAAGTACGTACGTCGTAGGGCGAATTCGAGTGCATACCGAATACGGTCGTACTTACGTACCCGCACGTGTAGGAGCTCGGCAGTGCGTGCTGACATCCTTGACCCTTTTCCCTTATTAGTCGTTAGACGGGGGCTCTGACGGGGGCATACCTAAGCGAGACCGACAGCTTGCTACCTACTGGATAGTCCACACCACCATCAAACACCACGCTTCGCTTAGAACATTGTGCACTAGGCTAGGTTAATCACCGAAGGGCATTGTAGCGATGCGATGCTGTGACATAAATGATTAGTAGCTAGTAACGGAGAAAACAAGTATACTCAGTCAAGGCCACTGCCTCCGTTCTTGAGTCGAGTAATAATGCTCGTGTTCGGGTCACCAGCTTGTCAATGTGGTTTGTAGAAGATCGTTTGCTGATTCCAAATATCCCTGCGAGCAGCCCTTAAGAGTTAAGCGATTGGTGCACGCACGGCTGGTGATCCACTCCACGTTCTGCTCCAGTCCAGGCGCCATGTAAGTACGTTGTGATCTGCAACGGCACATGGGCGCACCAAAACGAGGGTAGTAGTCGCATGAGGGGGTGCATAATGTGCTTTCAATGATAGGTAGGTACAGGCTTCGTCATTACAACTAAACACGATAGTCCACTGCACCGCGACGAAGTTCAAATAGACTTCTACGCCTCTTACAAGTCCTCCAATCCTGGATATTAGGGGATACCTGAGTTATCCGGCCAGTTATGCTCCTAACTCCCCTTCCAATGCGTCACTCGTAACACGAAGTCGAACACAAGAAATCCAGCCCTAAAACACCGGACGTAATGAGTAAATAGAACTCCCCTAGCTCCGTGCTTGCTATGCCACTACTTGGCCCGCAGCCGCCGAACACTTCAGTAAGGCGGGATAAAAGACAAAGAAAATAGAGACGACAAAATAGATGTGAAGTAAAAGGGCTCCCCTTCGAAGGATTGAAATGCTGAGTGCTTAGCGCAAAAACAGTTTTCTCTGGCATGTTTCTCGTGGTATCATGGGGTATCAAAATCATCATGCAATAAGCCTGCCTATATAGGCGGCCGGTTATCTTCTGCCTGTGTGAGACGCCGTCTAGAATAAAACGGTGGTGAAACATAGTATGCGAACGTGGGAAACTCAGTCATGAGTACATGTTATACAATTCGAACGTTGCGGTAGTTCTAATATGGTTGCCGTGGTATAACGCTGGGGCTTCGATAGATACGGGCGGTATCTTTATTCCAGCTTCTCAGACATCTTTCGAATGTCCTCGTCGCTCAGCGCGCCCATCCACAGGCAGCGCTCAGTGATGCCTTCAATGGGCTGGAATTCGTAGTATGTACTTGCTTCTAGCAATCGAAGTAAGGTCTTGACAATTGAGGCGGTAATTCTGCACCGCTCAAAATTAACCAGCGGAGGGGTAGTCGGCGAGCTTGCGATCTCGGAGGGTCGTTGAGAGTTGAAGAGCAGATCATGAGTGTAGATGCCTATAAAAGGGATACAGCCAGTTTCGGCTACACTACCACCACCTTCCATCTCTGCTCTAAGGTTGTAAAAGTTTCGCGTCGGTGAAACTAGTGTCTGGAGATCGCTCATGGTTTTCATGTCCGTTGGAGGGACCATAGCCCAAGTTTTCAAAAGTCGCCCGACCTCGGTCGATGTTAAGGCAATTGTGATTTGACTCATGGTTGCGAAATTGCGGTATGCCCTGCAATGAGCAGCGATATGGAGGAGCTTAATGACGCAACGAGCCCGTTCCTCCAATTCTTGTGTCAACACAATCTCGGAAATAGCCCATTTGACCATGATGTTAAATCGCGCAATGACAACCTCTATACCGCGCGCATCGGTATTCCGGAGGAAATCGACCCAGGATCGCGAGTCATTATGAGAGTCCTTCCACTTCATTTCGATGAGCTCCTTCCAGTCTACTTCATTTAGCGCATCTTTTTCAATCAAAGTAAACTGCTGCGCAAGGATTTCCGAGTCAAATGCCAGAATAAAGGGAAGATGTATGGGCTGCTGTTCGGCTGGTGCCTCAAACAATTTAGTTGCGTTGCTAGGAGCTCGGCGTGAGCCGAGAGAGCCTGAAGGCGAAATTAGGGCCTGATGGTACATGGCAGTTGTTGGTGTTGTGTCAGGGGTCGGTGGCAGCGGTTTCTGGGACCAGAGTTGATGTTCGTGAAGTTCCGGAGTGCGTATCGTCATCTCTGGTGACATCTGGAGAGCTTGCACCAACGTTAACTTGATAGAAGCTTCCTCCCCGTCTGGGATAGAGCTTATTTCAGAAGTTTCATGTTTGTGTGACTGTATGTGCTGTCCTCCAATTTGATTTGACGAGAGAGGTCGAGGTATATAGCTACCCTCATCTACTATCTCGGTAGATAACTCAGACGAAAGCTCCGATTCGTTATCACTCTCCATGTTCAAAAATGAGCGGTCCTCACTGGGATCGACCATCAAGGCGAGACCCACGGCTCTGTCCAAGCTTTCCGTCCTGTTGATGAATTCAAATGAAACATTTGGGGAGGTTAATGAAACCATGGTTTCCCCCTCGTCTACAGGAGTATCAGGGCCTTCGAGAATAGAATGGTTCGTCCATTCAAGAGTATGTGGCCTACTGCGGCCTTCGTCTGTTAATCCTCTGTCCAGGAGTGGTATTGAGTTGTAAGTTTCCAGTGAATCCTCCGACAAGAAGGAGCTAATCTCCGAGTGGCGCGGGATGTGGCTTTGCGCAAAGTTATCCGCAGCAGATTCTTCGCCAATCGGCGAGACATCCAACTCCTCTTCGTCCCCGACATGTAGATGACGGTGTTTCCTTTTCTCCTCATTGGCTTGGCCAACCCCTGGTGATGGCGATGATTTGGCACTTAAAGTCTGAAGGTCTTTACTCGGTATTTTGAGAGGCTCGATAGAGAGCTTAGCCCTCTTTCTTTCATACTTTCCTTCTAACTTAAGCAAGGCCGATTCAACACCTCCATCATCATCCACATCATCGGGGATTTGTGCTAGCTTTTGAGCTTCGGCCTCGAATGATGGACGCATGATTGGCTTCGATGAATGTGTGCTAAAGAGAGATAGCGGCCGTTTTTGAGCTTGCTCAGCCATAGCTCCTAAGGAGAACACCTCACCCCGGCGCGGAGAGTAATCGCTACTAACGACATTGACAAACCCACTTGAATCCCGAATAGGACTTCGAATGTAGGAACTCCGCATTGAGTCGGAATACACTGTTAGCGAGCCGATAGAGCGTGATCTGCGCAGTGGCAAAGGGTCATGTTGGGTAGTATTTGCCGCGCCCCTCAGGTCCCCTCCCGGTTTTCTTCGTAGCATCCTCAAGGGTGGCGGCATGATTTCTGACCTTATCGAGCTTGCTGAGTAGGTCGTCGCATCAAAACTCTTGATTGTCGATCGTGCTGCTAGGCCGCTATGGAATGAGGCCCAGCGTCGCTGGGAATGAGAACCTCGAGATCGGTAGCTGCGAATAGATTGTTGTCTCTTGTGTCGGTTGAAATAAGCCGGTGGCGGCTTATTAGGTGACTGGCCGACGAAGCTCACAGGCAGCTTAGTCTCTCTATCTGTATCGCGAGCGGATACGGCTTTCTCGCTCACGGTCTCGGCTCTAGTTTTGGACGTGTCAAGAGGCGGCAAAGGATCTGTAGCTAAGGAGGGCTCGTATACATGTTGACTAAGAATGTAGGATGACCTTCTAGGAGTGTTTCCGCGGGCTGTATCACTAGGAGGCGTCATAGGTGGTGTAAAGTTCCTGCCATGTATTCGGATGATGCTATCGGCGAATGTTTCAACCGATGGGTTGAACGGAGCCAAAGCCCCTGTCATGACGAGGTGCTCGGGAGGTGCAGTTCCATCGACAATAACGATCGACTTGCTACCCGTCGTAATAGCAGCATCACTTAGTGGCCGAAGCTCGAACGAAGAGTCTAGGTGAGCAGCACTGTACTCAACGTTCTCAGCTTGACTTCCAGTAGCTGTACTCGCGGACTTCGTTTCGGCGGTATCTTCACGGACAGCTTGTTTGAAATCTTCCGCGATTCGAGCTCCTAACGTATCAATTCGGAAAGGATGTTTGACACCACTAGGCGGCGACCGTCGGGCTTGTGGTACGATTGCAGTACCCGGGAGTCTGTTCGTTGTTGCGCCCCGAGGGCCAATTGGTGCAATATCAATAAAGCTACCCTGAGTGTGTGAAATACCGAGACCCCTGGTGCTAAGGGCTCTCCGCACACTTCCGAGCAGCTTCCGCATACCCTGACCTGACATCGCTGAGGCAACAGCCTTCCTCTTTGTTACGACGGTGGGCTGCGGCTGGAAAACGGTAGTCTGCCGACTGGCCCCCTTACTGGCCAGGCCATCCAGGTCAACAAATGGTTGACTGGGCGGTAGGATATTCCCACGAACAAGGCTACCAGAATATGGAAGTGTGAGTAGAAATTCGGCGTTTTTGTATAAGACTTTCTCTGTCATAGTGCCATGTTCTCTCAAAGAGTCAGTGAGGCTATTATTACGCCGGTGTGAAGTTTGTGGCCGCATACGCTTGGCCAACAAAGCCGGCGTGGAAGCGATGGGATCCGTGCTAGCATAGATCGAGCTAGGGTCTACGGGATGTGCTCCTAGAGGCATGCTCGCGTTTGGGTCACCTAGACGTAACGCCTTGGTAGGAAAGGAGCAGGACACAACATCGAGGCTTGCCGTGCTCATTGGTGACGTTGGCTGTCGTTGTAGGCGGATAGTTCCCGCCTCAGGTGTAGTAGGTCGTTCCCTGCTTCGCACCGTGGAATCGGCCTGACCAGCTTTAGATACATCCGCCGGGAACGTTTCTTGATGGGGGCCCGCACATTGCATGAAAGCACCATCAATCTGCGGCGCCTCAGATGAATCTGTTTCCCAGTAGCTGGGTGTTAGACTTGGATCACGGTGGCCGGCTATCCCACCTGGCGTGATGGCAACGTCAGGTCCAAGTTCTGCGTCGAATTCAGACCCGTCCCAGTACTGCAAGCACACTCGCCTCCAACACTTCTTCAACTCGCCTACAATCTTAGAGGGTACCTTCCGCTTCGGCTGTGAAGTGACCAGGCCATCGGTAAAGTCGTTGATAAGATCACAAAAAGTAACACGTAGATGATGGTCCACAACAAAGTCGTCTACGAAGTAATTTAAAATCCAATGGCGTATCGCCACGAAAGTTCTGACTTTCACTATCATCCCAGACTCGTCGTCCCGAGATAGAGCCCATCTAAGGCGAGCGACTAGTAGGCAGAGAAGGTCCGTAGGGTCGAGGAACGAGCGAAAGGTGAGGAAGAAATCGGAGATCAGATCATAATCAAGAAAGCTAGGTGATGTGATCTCGGCTACAAGTCGCGGCGGAGTAGCGGCTATGACAGCTCCGGTGGTTTGTGAATAGCGCACAATCGACCGATCATCACACTCCGGCTTGAAAGTCAGAGCGTCAAACATTGAAGGCTCAATAACTAGGTTTGGTGGCATAAAAGCTGGGCCAGTCGGCTTTGGCATCGGAGAGGGTGGACTATCCCCGGGTGGGACAAGCCAGGTAGGTGCAGTGTAGTGCGACTGAGACGAACGAAAACTTGCCATTCGTGAGCTAAACGTTCCTGGCTGGGATAGGTTATTCGCCTTCTCCCGGGGCGAAGACTTAAGATACGAGGCATGGCTTGATCTCATGTCCTCAGTAGGAGCGTATGAGGACCCTCGTATAAGCGGTGTCCCTCGCAACGTAAATCTTGGAGTGCCCAATTTCCACGATGGGATTGAAACTTGTAAAAATGACCCGCTTGCTGCGTACAAGTCTTCGGCCATTTTTGATTTTGCATCATTCTGTGGCTTCGATATCACGACCTTAAAGACACCCGCATCAGCCGGGTCCAGTCCGGGAGTCACATCCTGGGCGGTCGTATCCGATACAGCTCGGCGATGCCGAGTTGCAGCTGGTCTGAAGTCGAAATAGGCACTCTTCAGTATCCCGTTCGGAGAAGGAGGATCTGTCATAGGCGTTGGGGTCCATTGACTACTGTTCAATTCGCCGACTCCCACATGTTGTGTTTTCCTATGACTAAGGGCGTCCAAGCCCGCCGTTCTGGGCGGTGTGATTGGGAACGCGACTGGCGGTTGGGGGTATCTCTGATTATCAGGACGAATAGTAGGCCTACATTGCGAGAATTAGCACCTAATTCGTGGCGTGTACCAGCCCTAGTGCCCTCATCTACATGGCTAAGCCAGATCATCCGCCGCAGCGGGTTGGTCTATCACGACGCACCTCAGAAATATCTGGCCGTTGCTGCCCACATTGGCAACAGTAAAATGCCTTCCCTCCCGACCAACTGCACTTCCTTCGGCAGAAGGGCTCCATTTCTCGCTATCTGAGCTCTTATTGGCCTTGTCCCCGTTTTGCTCTCCCGATTTACGCTCACTCGCTGGAAGTAGGGGTCTAGAACTTGCAATAGGAGATGTGCGCGCTCCGGGCCGGTCCCTGTCCCCGCCATAAGGAGGTGATCGCCTTATTCTCGCATTCTCGCCTAGCACCTTCGGCGATCTCTGGTCTCTCGTAACCGCATTTCTGTTGGAATTCTCGCGGAGGCTCAAGTTCGATCGTATGGGTAAGGGCGGGTGTAATCCGGGTGGGTTGACCTCCATGTCTCTACAGCGCGGCAGAACGAAGCCTGCTGAATGTGCGAGTGAATGAATGATACATTGAAGGCGCCGAGATAACCCAATGGCCAAGCAACAAGCCTACGGTGTTCGAAGAATCGAGTATACCCTGCAAGGTACGTTGCGAAAACCTCGAAGGCAGGCGATCGCTGTCATCAACAACTAGGCGCGAAGAAGCCGCAGAACCATGTGCGCTACCGAAAAGCCGCGCTAAGAAACGGTATTCTGCTGCCTATAGTCTATATATCAACCGGACCAAAGAGAATAGAGGCAAATCCAGGCTGTTTATCCGACTCCGGATTATCGCATCGTGTGCACAAGAGAGAGTGACGGCGTGGTTGGCGGTGGGATGCAAAGGTTTGCTAGGGCTGGGAATCTGGGAGGGCGGAATTGGGGGCAGCTCGATCATAGTACCTATGTACCTACACTACGCTAACAACAAGGTACCTGTGCTTGCGATAGTATCACGTTCTTGGCCGCGACGTACCTAGGTATGTTGCTCTGACCTCTTTGGGGAGGCAGGGCGCACTTTGGGGGGTACCACTTGCCTAAGTGCGCTCTAGACAGCGAAAAGTCAATGGCTGGGCGAGTGCAGGGCACCGAAATGCAGGGTGCTGATTGGGCAAAAACGGTACAACAGAACTGAGAAGGAACCTGGTGGGTCCACTCTCGCGCAGATGGACGGGGTTCAAAGGGCACCCGGAGAACAAGGGTGTAGTACCCGACAGCCAGTTCTTATGAATGGTCTGGTACACAGGTATTCTCCATATCTCCTGTTGTGTGCATTTTCGTAGTTGTTTATAATCTTAGAACGGAGGTGGAGTCTTCTCTAGCCCATATTAATACAGGCCATTTTCAATCTGAGTAGCATACTGTAGGTATTTTTGTAATGGTAAGCATTAGAGTTAAGTGACGTTGGGTTGACAAGTGCAGTAGTACTAGGTACATACGTATAACGAGCTTACATGATGCTGCCACCGTTGAATACGACAATCCATTGTACGCTACTATTCCTGGCAATTGGAATTCGGGATCCTTTCAATTCCATGATTATAGAAAGAATCGTCTTTGCAGAGGACGTTTGATACACGACATGCTCCCTAAGTAATCATCATGTCGAGTGTGTACAAGTTTCACTACAGCTATACCCTAGGTCATTACTAATCTCCTACAGAGGTGCCACGCCGACGTCGTGTTGCGCTAAAGCCGATAAGTTGTTTTTATGTGTTAGACTAATATAGCAAGCAAAATTAAGGTGACACATTTTATAGTACATAGTGACGATGGAAATGATGTCAACAGATCAACACGGAGGTAAATCTAGAATGCGGTGCCTGACTAACGTCATTTATTCCAGGATATCCCGGTGCAAATCGTGCATCAGAATACCGTGTGCCTGGTCCCATCACTTCCCTTAGCAATTAGACATGTGTGATTGCGCCATATTATTGGCATACCTACTAGACTACCTACTATAAGTACCCATAGCAACTGAAAGTTTGTAATTACTCCAAGTGTACGATCGCTAATCTGGGCACACTTAATGACCCAGGGACCTGGTGCCCACGGGAGCTTTACAGCGAGGCAAAATGACACAGGACCGTAGATACTTGGTACCCGAATGGAACACCTCAATTTATTCTGCACCCGCTGGTGATGTTAATTGGTATTTCTGTCACCCAAGCTTAACAAACTAACCTACAGTGCATACGGAGGTCCAATGCAAAATTGACTGGCAGGCTTAGCGTTAAAATAACGTGTAAATTAAACAAGCCAAACACGGTATTAGCACTACCGCTTTCTTAATCGGGCATTCTACCGTAGTAGAATTAGTAGCTTTTTAGTAGCGTTAGCAGTGTTAGCACTTATAGCAATTGCTATAAATTAGTGGACTTAGCGCCCGGGAAACAGGGCGCTGAAGGGTGTGCTGGGGCTCTTAGTTACAGTAGGCTAATTGGCTGGCACTGTGACCTAACGGTTAGCCTGCCAGTTAATTTTGCATTGGACCTCCGTACTGACTCCTAAATAAAATAGCAACCAAGGCTATTTCCCAGGAAGGGAGATCTACTGTATGTAAATAGTCTCTTTAAGTCGCGTCATTACACGTGACTTTGACGGACTAATTTCAGCGGGCTCTTGGCCATTGCGGTCTCGGTTGGCGTTCCGCGAAGCCACATGCGCATTGGCTGAGTTTCGCTCGCGCCGATGCCGCGTCTTTGGGTTGAATGCACTTGCAGCAAACCCCTCTAGTAACCTACCCCTACCCCTAGACTACTGGTCCCCGGGTCTACTGCATCTAAGGTTGATCAAATTTCCTGGCGCATCGTTGCAGCCTCACTTCTCATTCCAGGGAGGCAAAAACACCTTGTTACTATTAAAGCTATACGTAGTAAGTCAATAACATCGACATCTATTATGGTCCATGCTGCATGCCTGATTTCGTCACCGGGGCTTCCCTTGATGCATGGCTAAGGTGAACATCTATCATCTACTTATACTGGATTACTGCTTAGGTGTGCACGTCCACCGTCCATAAATAACAAGAAGTATGGCAGAACAGATCCTCCACTGCGACCATGATCTCACTCACCGCATCCTTCACGTCAAATCATCTTCACGCGGTGTGGTTGTAAGCCATGAGCGCGGAGGGTGTGACCAACCATCAGCGTTGGCTTCGCGGCTCACGCTATCTTTGGACCGTTGCATCGCATACTCGCCACACATTCAGGCATGCAATGCGTCAACATCTGGGTTAGTAAGTATGCAACATGCCAGTCTGCAAGCTATGTAAGCGGGCTGTCTTGTCAAGGCCGAAGTCACCGCGTGGCATCGAATAAAGCGGCTCAGCGTATTGGTCCCGCTCCATTCGAGGTTGACCATTCGTTGCTAGCACGGCACATACCGGCTTGGTCAGGTGGTTTTCGACGCAGTGTCGCTCATTGATTGACTGCATTTCCAGTCACATTACGGTGTAGATAACACGCATCTCAATCCTGGCACGCGATAAAATGCACCACTAATTCGCGCTTAATTACTTCAAGGTAGGTAGTATTGCATCTATACAGCAGGGCATTCCCTGTTCTAGAGTAGTACTGGAATGTGCAGCATAATATGCTTTCCAACCAGGTTTAGATGCTCAGCCCGAAGCGTTCGCGATTCACCACTCCAGGTCCTAATATTGTCCTGAGTCGAATGAACGGGCGCGGCTCACCTCCTGATCTACTTCCGTCTTATTCCAAGCTTACTCCAGACTTCGTCCCCAGCATCTACTACGTATCTATACATTAAAGGCAAGTGTGTGACAGCCCTAGGCCTGCCGAGACTCCAATGAGACGAATAATTGTCTTTTCAACGACTCTTGCCTACCCCCACGCACATGATCGGCCAATTTTAACCCGGAGAAAGAGAAAACGAACAGTTCGTGTGGTATGATTTCGACACCGTCTATCACACTTCACTAACACATATCTTGAATAATAGTACCACCAATTTGTTGAAACTATCGCGCTCTGGCCTAGTGACACCCTCGTCATACCGCCAAACCTCTCTATTCTTCCAGTACCCTGACCGCCAGTTTTTGGTGCGATGCTGTGGTTGCTGCATACTTAGTATACTTTGAAGAATTCGGGGTTTGGTAGATCCCGATATCCACAACGTACCTGGTTTTAAGTCGTATTCACGCGACCGCGGATATTACAGCTCCAAAGGCTAATTAGTATCATAAGAGAGCAGCTATGATAATCTTGATAGCTGTTACATAAGTAAACTACCGGCACTTAGGCGGGAGAGCGACCTTTAGTAGCAACCTAGGGTGTAACAATCACCCCACGCCCGGTTTCTGATTGCAGATCGATAAACTATATCTATCAGAGCCGCACTTGTTGGACCACGCCACGACCTCCACAGACCAGGTTAGGTCCAATGGTATGAGTGTCGAGGGCGCTTCCATCCTAGGCAGCCGGCCAATCACCCCAGAGCGCCTGGAGATGGCTTCGTATTGGGGATAGGGGGACTTGTCAGTGCACGCTCGACCTTTCATTTCTTTCGACATTCTGAGACGTATTCGACACCATATGAGTGGAGTTTACTCACGGTATTTACAGCAGCGTCACATTCTTGCATATGCTCGCCGTTCAACATACTCTCGACAGCTACGAACTTACCTCTCTTCTTGGTGGTGCGTATCCTGCCGGGCTATCTGACATACAATGTGCACCGGATTACACTTCAAGCGTCACTCACTTCTAGTTATCGCGTTCTATCACAGTTTCCATTGTTTACACTATCACATAAGTAGTAGCTACGCCGTTGCTTGCAGTTCGGGGTCTCAGCTGCGGCATTGACGCTTCTTAAAGCCGAAATTCCAACCTCGATAGGAACAAGGCCACCCCCTGAATCCAGTTCGTACCTTCACGGGCCACCACGTCACTCGATCGGGGCATAATCATGGGATCTTTTATAGACCTCCATACTTGACGTTGTTATTGCGTCTACACTACCCATGTCAAGCTATCGTCGTCAAGGGAGAGTTAATGAAGGTTTTATTCACGCAAAACAAGGTGGGTGTTTGCTACAATATTCGCCCCGGAACACGCGATATAGGCGGCATTTAAACAGTGGGTTAAGGGGGAGTTGCAACCATTTATATACTCAGAGCAGAACATTTTGATTTAATTAGGTCCTTGCCTATATCAAGGTACTATAGCTGAGTATTAAATGGAACAGAAGTTAATATCACTCGGTGTTTACCTAAGCCCTCCGTCATGTCCTAGCCCATGCTATACGCATTGTGCTTATAAGTATACTGGCTTAAAGTAAGACCGGGCACGCAAGCATGAATACTTTATACTAATGATATGGCAGTAACCGCACGACTGTCAAGAAGCCACCGTTGTCAATTCAAGTGAATTTAAGAGAGCAACACTTATATTACACCTGGCTTTCTGAACCCGGGTAGATCGATATTGTAACAAGAGCTTGGAAGAATACTCGAATTGCGAGAATCTTTCAGGAGGTTAAGGGGACCAAGAAGGTCTTGTCCCCGGGGGCTATTCGACCAGATGGGAGATCTACAGTCTATATGTCCAAATAGCCTCGCTACTAGTTGCCGAATCCTTTTCTTCACCTTGCCCCTTCGCTTTGGTATAGCTGTCTCGGGAGGTATCAGGCAATACACGGGTAGGTTTTGAGTTAAAGCCCCTCACACTCGTATGACTATATACATGATATGCAAGTCCCAGTTATTCCAGTATGTGTGACAGAAATAGATAATAAAGCGCGCCATATCGTAGCCGCACTTCTTAAAACACAGCCTTAAAAACAGTAGGGTGAATACTACCTAATATCTGTATTCTGGGAGCCTCACGTCTTTCAAAGCAGCAATTCGAGAACAAAATGACGAACAAGGCGCAACTTAATATGCTTCTACGGCAACTCCATTTGCATGAGCGGAATGTAATAGGCGTCCATAGGATACATTCTATTATTTGTCTAAAGGAGAGGGCACCTTTTATGGACCAGTACAGCCTGCTCTTTCTATCACTTTAGAGACGTGCTCGACCCTCTATTGCTAGAAATTCACCACGTTAATAAGAGCAGCGTCATATCTCTTTTCCTTATCCAAGCGTCACTCATTTCTTCGTTGTGCACCACGCAGTTTCATCATAGGTGTTTTGTATTGTCCACCATCTCATTGCTTCACCGTTGCTTGCAATTTCTTTCTCCGCGGTGTCTCGGCTGCTGCAGTGACAGTTTTTGAAGCTGATATTCTAGCCGCAGATGGGAACAAGGCTATTCTTCGAACCCAACTTACACCGTCAGGGGCCACCACACCCGTTCGAAGCACAGCCAGTCTTTTATAGACCTCAATATTAGCACTGTTGTTGTGTATACAGTCATCCACGTCAACGTTCCGCCACAAGCCCAAAATAAATGGAGCTTTTACCGAGGCAAAATAGAATGGGTATACGAACAAGTATACGCCAACCACACGGCACAAACCACTCAATGTCATAGAACCTAATATATTCCGTACAATGTAGAACGAGTGTCCCTAACAAGGAGTAAGTGATCGAAGGCCAAATGCCGAAGTTACTATTGTATGCAAATGCCGACTCCTTTGTTTTCTTTCAAAAGAAAGGAACAGAGTGATGGTAAGATGGCCAAGAGGAGGTGAGTGCTTCGAGTTAGCGTTGGAGGTCTATGAAGATAAAACAGACCTTGATCGAATCAAGGCAGAAAATACGTGGTCTTTAGGAGTTAGTATGTCCTAATGTGGCATCGAGAATTCCATTCTAGAAATATGATATCAGGCAGCACGGAGTTTGGTCCTACGATTAAATGGAAATGAAGCCGATACTTAAGCTCCCTATATAGTGCGCTAGGGCACATAAGCCGGCGACCATGACAGCGCTAGAACAACTATGAGAGGGTGTGTATATAGTCATAGATTGTTAGGGTGCCAATGATACCGAATCGCTAGGCTCTGGGACACGATCTGCTTCCGGGTGCTAGGAGGTTAATAGCTGGGACTCAAAGGCTTGGATTTAGGCTGTGCTATTATAAAGTCTCGAACGAATGAATGACCCGAAGGAAGAGTAAAAGTCTGCTATTACCCATTTCCAGATTCCGCAAAAACAAGATATTAATGGAAGATCAATACTTCATTGAATCATTATACCTAGTATTCATAATTAATTTAGTCGTTATAGCTATGTGTTGGGCTAATGTCTAAACACGGTTCATAAAGCCTCTACTACTGTCACACGGACCAACCTACCGAGCCCTGATTCAAGACATACAGCCTGAAAGGCCGTATTTATTGGTTTGTAAGGCTCACGAGGAGGAGTCTGCGAAGGAGGCCTCGACCAAGTGAGGGGGTAGATAATAGGTCTGAAGGCATGAATATAAATAGAGACCAAGGGGACGAGGTTATATCGCTTAAAAGAACAAGAAACCAAGGACCCTTTAGACCCCTAGAGAATTATTAGTCGAATATGAACCCTCGTCCTAAGCCCTTGTAATCAAGCCCTTGTCACAGCTACATTCCCTGCTCCGGACGAAGTAGCCTGTCTTTATAAATATGTACATTGTACTACAGAATATGCCTAGCAGACTCCCTCTGGAATATTAAAGCTAATTGCCCTGTTGCTGGCGTCATACACGGCACCATCACCAAGACCACGCTTGGCGAAAGCAGTCCAAAGCTCACATGCATTGTCGCCGCCAGTAAGGACATGGTCAGCATCAACGATGGCATCACGAGCCGAAACGAAGGTTGGGTGGCAAGGCTGGAGGGCCATGGCGTCCATGATAATCTTTTGGGAAAGGAAGTTGCCGTCATTCGGAATACCGTTGACGAATACGGGCTTGGGTCCGGTGTTGCGGCCGTGCTTGTCGACCAGGTTCCATAGAATTTCCCATAGAATCGTGGTCCAGGTCTCACCGATGTCGTGCGGTTCGGCCTGGCCGTTCAGCTTAGCATACGTGTTCGGGTTCGCGGTCATATTGGTGGTATACGGGACGCTGCGGATCCCGGACATGTTATTGGAGACCCAGGGGGCCATCGGCACATTAGTGTTCCTCGTCCACTCATTATTGAATGCGTTGGCGATGGCGTAGAAATCACTCCAGCCCTCACCCATGCCAGCAGCTTCCTCTGATTGCAGACAGCCCCCGGCATCGGGGCCGCCGGTCAGACGCGAGGAGAGGCCGTGAGTATACTCGTGGACAACAATGTCTTTCTCGAAGCAGCCGTCCCTTCGAGGGTTAGTCTCGTCCCAAAGCAGAATCAGCAAGATACTTTGTTGACCATCAAGGAGTGGGATAAAGGCTGCGTCGTCGGTGCCTAGACTATCTTGGGCAGACATAAGGACCCCATCATTGCCTTTTCCACCCTTGCCGTTGTTGTTCTTTTGGAAATTACCAGCCACCTCGTTGAATCCCAAATCGTAGAGGAGGTCATGATAATAGTTGACTGTGTAGAACAGCTGGGTCATAGACGCGTCCCTGTATATATTGGGATCGCTGTTATTGATAGCAAGGTTGTACTCGAACTTTTGATCCTCGCTAGTCGGCTTATACCAGTGGGTAGTAGCACCAATGTAGTCCTGCACCGTCTTTCCATTATTGCCTTCGAGGGTGGTATAGTTCTGGTCGCCGTCCGATTGCCAGGTGAACGCAGAAGCCGCCAATTCCCAGGGGTCCTCAAGAACCTGGCGCTCCCCGCTGGCAGGGTTTTCTACGTTCCACGGGCTGATTTGTATGTCAATACTCTGTGAGTTGATCATGATAAGACCAGTGTTTTGAGCGACTTACTAGACCTTATAAGTGGCAGACCATACCCAGTCTATCAGGCCATAGACTTCTGTGGACTTGACTGCGTCCACGTAGGTGTGAAGCCAACTGCTGTGAAGGTTCGTCTCCACCTTCCACGTCAAAGCGAGTTCCCCGTCCGACTTGACCAGGTAGCTCAGGCGAGCAGTTGGGTCACCCACAGCACCAGATGTGCCTTTCAGGACGTACGCTTCAAGATCATCCAGCGGCTCAGCCACAGCATTGCCGGACACTGGTAGGCTCAAGACCTTCGTAGCCCCAGTAAGGGCATCAACAGGGCTAGAATACGCTCGCTTCTGGAGAGGATTCACTTTCGGCATCTCTCCGGTATAGAAGGAATTTCCGTAGGACAAGATGCTGCCGTCAGGGCCGATCTATCGATTGCATTAGCTCGCGTACTTCAAGGCAAGGTTGCTGTATATCTGGGTACTAACGTTCACATTAAAGTTAGCATTGTCAACGTCGAGGCCATTGAGTGTCTGCTGGAAATAGACGTGGGCGATGCCATTGGTTCCGACATAGTGGTCATCCTGGAGTCGGAACTCAGTATCGGGAACGACCTTCTTGACGAGCTCAGTGGCAGTTTCGACGTAAGTCGCACGCTTCAAAAGCTTCAGCGACTGGTCAGCCTTGGAGGCCTTGTGGTTGATGTATTGAGCGTTCGGGTGCATTCGATACGACTTCACATCAACGGTTCTGCGCTGGACACTTTTGTGAGGCTTGACTGACGGATGGGCGTCGGCTAGCAACGAGGCGCCTAGGAGGCCGTAGAGCACAGACGATTTCATCTTGAATGTTGTGTCACTAATAACGTGAGAGCAAAGTAAAACTGCCTACGAGTTCCCACGAGCATGTTATTCAGACACGCCGAACTCGTCTTCTTATACGTGATTGTTTCTACACAACTTGGTCGACTAATAGCCCGGTTCTAGTAGATAACTGCCTGTATTCTGGGGGAACGACGGCCGAGCACAACTCAACTATCGCTAAATACAGTTACAGAGTCTAGTGTTTAGTACCCAAGAGCCCCGAGCCAAGATAAAGGATATGATGATAGACACCCATTGGACCACGAGGCTGTGTGAACGATAGCATAGCCATATGAGGAAAGCTTTAAGCCAGTTAGTGCCATAGCAGTTACTAGTGGCTTGACTACCTCCTACTATTGCAATATAGTCTACGCTACTGCTATCACACTATTACCCACCTTCGCCCTGCTCTTGCGGCGAGAATCAACAAACCTAGGCTACCAGTGTATGTGAGAATTATAGTAGTAGTAGTATTAGTAGTAGTATAGTATTAGTAGTTGGTAAATTAGTAGGTAAGCTAAAGAGAAAAGTGGCAAATTAAGGTGGACCATATTGGTAGCAAATACGTTATCGGGACATAATATTAGTAATCTGTAGGCATCCAAGGCTACACCACGTTCGAAGATATCATAAGAGCTCGGTCAATTCTAGGCAATGTAATGGACGAAGGTGGTAGCATTGATGTTGTAGAACGAACGGAGATAACTGACGTGCGGTCACCGTGAGGGGCCTTTATGTGTTGTGTAGTGTCACATCGTATCTTCTCACAGCAGCACCTCATAATCCAAGTCTAGACCAGTATCCATAGATTAAGCTACGTGTGTTCGGTGGCAACTTAGCTCACATTAGTCGAAGATAAGCTTTCAGTGTTTCTAGACCTTTCTTGGGGTGTGAAACGCTGCAGGGATATTCGCTGGGCAACTCCAGCGTTATCAGGGGTTTAAGGCTTTAGTGTGTGCATTATACCATACTTTTACGATAACATCACGTTAAATAAATGCTAAGTGCCCTTAAATGACAATGGTCGAATCACAAGCAGAGAGAGAATGTGCTACCTGCCAGTCTCGGTAAGGAAGCATGATGGATGTCCAGGGGGTTTCCCTGGACCAGTACTACCCGGACGGACTTCAATATGCTGACCTTGTTCATTAGACGTTACCTAAGTCGCAGATGTCTTGAACAACAAACTGGAGATATCCGTAAATAATGCCGACTTGCCGATGTCTCGGTGATTAGTGGTCATGGCTCTTCGAGAAACTACACTAAGTACATAGGACCTAGGTAGAAACATGGCTTGATTCATGTCAGTGATTTGAACACTTGGGATGTGGAAGGTTATCGTTGAAGAACAACAAAAGCTACGATACAAGAAGACGCAAGGTCCTTACTGCAATTAATGGCTGGCGCCAGCAATTGGTATGTTAAAGAAAATAGAAATTTCAAAACTTCGCCTTCCTACTACCCATGTCGATGCTCTTTATGCGTACCCCAACATTGCCCCCCATAATGACAGCTTAGACTAGAACTTCGCCCCGATCTCTTTCTCCGCCTCAATCTGGCCAGGGTCGACAACGAGCACCGCTTTGCCCCGCAACTTCCCACTCTGCACCATGGTCAGCAGCTCATCGATCTTGTCTAGGCCGTGGAAGGGATTCGTGCGGACTTTGACGCCGTGCTCAGCAATGCACCGCATCATATCCTGGCTTTCCTGAGGCGAACAGACCATCGTGCCCTTTATCCTGATGTCTCGGAAAATGAACTCAGTAAACGGAACGCTAATGGTATCCGGCTGAGCAACTTGTACGACTGTGCCATGCATCCTCGTCATCGCGGCAGCGAGTGCCTCGGTGTGATCTGCAAGCACGATGGCGCAATCGGCGCCTTTGCCTCCCGTGACGGACTGTAGCTCCTTGACGACGTCCGCCTTCTCCCGTCTACCGTCCACGACAACATCTGCGCCGTAGTCTTTGGAGAGGGCTAGACCCTCATCTCGCGCGTCGATCGCTATGACCTTGAGTCCCATTGCGCGTGCGAATTGGATCCCGAGATGTCCCAGACCACCGCCTGATCCCACTATCGCAACCCATTGCCCCGGGTTAAGCTCCGTTTGCCGCACACTAAAACACCTAGAGTCAACCACTGCTACTTAAAGTAGTGGTTTGTGAGAGTTTCGGACACTACTAGACACGATCGTGGCCCAAAAAGGAAGCCCTATATACTACAGACCACTCAGACAAGGAGAAAATGGCACGGGGTTCCTTACGCTCGATAGACCGTCCGTCCGGCACACGCAAGCGGGGCGGCGGACAAGAAGCTGACGGAGTCGGGCAGCTCAGTCGTCGTCCGGGCGTCCGCAATGACATAATCTGCGGCGCAGCCGTGTGCCGTGACGCCGATGTGACCCGAGGTCTGCGCGCAGTATTGGCGGTGGCTCTCAATGGGGCCTGCGCAATCCTCACACTCGCCGCACGGATGCAATGGAATACCTGCGTGCATAGAAACCCATTAGTCGATATCTCCAAGGCCTACATTGTAGAACTTGGGACCGAGCACGGGAAGTTCTAGTACACACCACACATAACGCGATCGCCTATCGTGAACGAAGAAACACGGTCGCCAATAGCGACGACGGTCCCTGATCCTTCATGGGAGGCTGTCTGCGGTAATTTCGATTTAAAAACGCCCGCTGCGACCACTATAACCGCTAGAGTCAGTCATTACTCTTTTAAGCAGTTCTGGAGCTCTCGAAACATACTCCTGACACATTTCGAAAGCTCTCAAGTTACTAGAAAGGGAAGAAAATGATTCCAGAGGTAACTCACTGCTGTCCGTGTGGCAATAGCTTGCTACCGCGACCTTCACGAGCAGATCGTGGGGGCCGGGCTTGGGAACCGGGATTGTACGTAGCTCGTAGGGTGCATTGAACTCCGTGATTTGAAGCGCACGCATCTCCGATGGTAGGGGGTTCGTAGGCGTTGCCATGTTAGATGACTATGTTCGGTTCGTGGTTAAGTGCGTAGGTCCGGTTGAGAAGACCCCTTTGATAACGGTGAAGTTACCTTTAATGAACCATTCAAGATAGTCGTTGAGATATAATGGTGAAGTGACGCAAGTAAATATTCGACGTCATTGTGAACGTCGGATCTCATAGACTAAACGCCGATGAACTCGTCGGAGATAGGTTCTTTATTTTGAAGTTGGAGATCCGAAACTCCAACATTGCCTGGATCAGAATGTCAAAGCATGGAAAACTGCAACCCACCCAGTCAATATGATCTATGCACCGATGTGCTGCTCTGTGTGGCACTAGCAATGATATTTAGCTACAATCAGTATATGAGACGACGAATGTATCTAGTCAACAAATATATATACACATTATAGGATTCAAAGATCCCATATTTTGTGGCCGCAATGTGTGTTGAAAACACGAGACTCACGATCGCATCGCGGTGATGACTCCTTCCTGTTCCCCTTAACGTTAGCATCAACATCAACCCATTAAAAACCCACGCTGAATATTGCGAGTTTGTTCTGCGCTGTAGGCGTCAATTTTAACCGCGACAAGCACGCATTCGACCACACTCTTCCCATTTCTCGAGCTTTGTATGCGTAATCTCCATTGCCCAGTCCGGACAACCCATTCCTCGGCGGTCTGGCCAGCAGGGCCAGTAGCATCCACCCGCCTTTTCTTTCGTACCGGGCCGAGAGACGGAGCCACGCTTGACGCCGGGGATTCCTGGCCCCCGCCAATCCCCATGGAGGAAGATGTAGACATAGTACTGGTCAGCTCCTCGACGTCTGTCTCGTGGACGTAATGTTTCCCATCGAGCGTAATGTGGGCTTCGGGGTCGAGTGATATGCGAACCAGGTCTTCGCTCAGGGGAGTATTTCCTGGGGTCGGTGGCTGACTATCAGCTCCTCCTGAAGCCATCAGTAACCCCAGAGGCTGCGTGGTAGGCAGATTTAACTTTGTCGCGATCACTTCGAATAACCTCGCAATTCGAGTTTTGATATGGCCAAAGAATTCCGCGCGCATTATGTGCAAATGCAATTTGGTGGCCTCTCCTCCAATTTCTAGTACAAGTTCCCGCTGCTTGTCATCTTCATAGGGTCTCATGTAGTTGACCCATCCTGTGAAAAGACCACCTATGTTTCCGCCGAAATCCCCGTTCTCACTCGCTACCGTAATACCCGACTTAAAAATATCTTCGATCCTCATCAGGATCTCATGCTTCCTACGGGCTTGATTGAAACTGATATGATGAGGCAGTAGCTTCTGCTCGAGAGCTTTGAAATTGAAATAACGGCAGTCCTGGAGAAGCGAGGTTCGGTGCTCCTCATCGCGAATATGTATGGGATAACCGCGTAAAAGCTGTAACAGTTCGGCAAAGGTATCGGCAGAACGGTTTGGAACGGACGGCGGCATAATAGAGGGCGGCCTAATCAAATCGTTCCGATCCAGACCGGGATAAAGGTCTTTCGGCGTCGAGAAGAAGAGGCCAAAGCCTAGAGAGAAGAAATTAGGGGAGTTGCCGGGTCCGGCGAACATATCACGAGGAATCTGGAACTCCCGATGCCCTATAGAAATGAATATCGACTCCTCATAAAGCCGAGACATTAGCTTAGGTAAGGTATAGAACTGCGCATCAGCGAAGAGGCGCACGAAGTGCGTGCCATCACGAGGGGTGACATGATACCCCTGGAGGTGAAGAGCAATGTCTCGAAAAGTTGCGGGATCTCGGTCAATGTAAAGCGTGCGAATGGCAGTTGACAAATCCTCGGCCGACTCCTCAGCTCTCTTAATCTGGCACAAGAAGTATTGCGAAAAGTACGAGGGTGCTAGCGGTCAGGTCAGCGGTCGAGTCGCAGCACGAAGAAAGGCGCCCGAGATCGGGTGCGGAGGTCCTCATGCCCCGGTCCCAGGTGCTCCGGGGATGGTGGGTGCTCGCCGGGGATAGAGCGCATATGCTCGAATGAGGACATGAAAAGGGTTGCTGGCGTCACGCACCGTCTGATGAGAGCGAGGCGCCCGACAGCTTGAACAGCTCAGAGCCAATCTGAACGGGAAAGACACGCTCATGTGGTAAGATGTTGGGTATCTTAGTGATAAGCTGTGGAGTGGCGGGCGGTAAATGCAACGTAGTGCGACTCGCCTCGGGCTCACTCGAGGTTGACTTGCTCATTGTTGGTGGAAGTGCTCTGGTAAAACAACATTATCGCTAATACGATCTAAGCGTTGCTCGGGTCCTAATCGCGCATGGCTTGCACTCAGACCAATGCGCTCGTTGAGCTTAATAACCACGAGTTCAAGCCGAGCCCATCTATGAGCTCGACGGACTGGAGACGGACCGTAGACAGATATATCGACACACGGGGGGGCCACAGAGATGCTCTGGGGTTTCCGGCGGGTTCGGCCGTTGACGTTGCTGCTGCTGCCAGTTGACGTATTTGCGCGCAGGAGATTGATTTCAAAGGGTTGCGGAATCATTAGCGATATGGCTTGGCTGCCGAGCTTCTTCTGCTGCTGAGCCGGGGGGAAAGACAGCGCTTCTAGTAGGCTGAAATTGTGGCTGATATATCCACTTATAAGCGCTGAGTAATGTCCCTCCTGTACCCTGCATTTTGGGGAACGTACCCAACGATGGCCATCTTGGTCGACTGAGCCGAGACAATCATTGTTGTCTTCGTCGGAAGCTGAGATCGTGGATATTGGCAATCATCGAAAACGAGTCGTGCTAACGTAAAATGTGCCAATACCAACGAGAGGAAAGGGGCAAACCCAAAAAAAGTATAAAAATAAAAAAGGGAATTTCACTCTTTCTTACTACCGTAGGGTATACAGCAAGGTACTATGTAAGTATAGACCACGATGTAGTGTAACAGACTACCTACCTATCTATGGTAGTAGGTAGCTAGCATGCACCTTAGGTATGCTCACATCTATAGCCTGCCTACCTATTTTGAGGAGTCATTGAGTTAACATCTCACGTCATCACGGCTAGAGCGGGTCGTTGCGAGTAGTCCATCCTTATTAGAGACCTCTTTCTCAAGCCAGCACCATCTCTTTCCACGAGACGCCAGGAACTAGGCCAGATGCGAGGGTCTTACGGTGAATTTTACCTATGCCTTTTCGTTCAGCCACACCTTTCGCCCACTCAATCATTAACACCCAGAAAAAGCGCCCCCCCGTACCATCAGTCGCCTGCTCAATACGACCCTGGCTGGCCGCGCCTTGGGACTTCTCTGCAGACAAGGAGAGGAGTATAAACTCCGCACTTTTAATGTTTTCACTCGTTGATGTCGGGTCGTCCAGTGTGACAAACCCACAGTTTGTCCCGTTCCAATCAACCAGTTCATAAGTAGTCGACGTCCAGTAGAGCCCGTAAGACCACATCAGCTTTTCTCCCTCTTCTTGATCCACCTGGCGGAGTGCAAAGTTCACAGATATAGTCCAGAACCGCAGTACCGTATATTTCCTCTCAGCTTGTTCGCCCGCAAGTTCCATTGACGGTTCAGTCCGTGATACATCGCATATATGTCCAAAGAGCTCGTTTGCCCTGGAACTCTGAGGCTCGGCCTTGTCCCAAACTGCAGCCAACTCACCAGAGGGTTCTTTCTTATACCATGTGATCCATGTGCTATTCGCCGTCCATTTCGTTACGTCACCGGATCCGTAGTTATAGTAAACCTGGCCGTACCACCCGGACCAAGCCCAACTCGGGAATATGTCCCGTCGCCTTAGGCCATTCTTATTCGGATAGAACAGAAGAAACCAGTCAAGAGCCGGAACAGGTATGCCGGAGAGGAGACTACAGTTTGCGTAGTCTGCTAGTCGCCGGCAGACACCTGCCATAGCGAAGACATAATCAGCCGGCATCTTGAGCTCACGTGTCGTGTACTTGTTTAACAACTGCCCCAGGAGATGGTATACGTCACCGCTCGGCTTATGTAATGATTGGCCTTGCTCTGTAGTTGGGTCCGATCTGATAGGCAACCCGTCCTCCAACTCCTGCCAAGATGCTTCATGACACTGGAAGTATATCGTGTTGTCTATAAAGAGAATCTTTCTCCGAGAGAGATAGTACTCTTGGAAACTACTTACGCGTCAGCTATATTTCCCCACACGATGCATGCATGCGGAGAGACTTACGTCCACCCTCGATGGTGGTATTCGGATTTCGCGACGATATCTTGCATCGTGTGGCGAAGTACAAGACGGATACCAGGAAGAACTTCGCTACTGATCTGGCACGAAGAGGAACGGGTTCCCTCCCTCACACCAGGCAATCCAGAGTCGGCATCCGTACCACTCCCAGCTACGATAGTGAAGTATGCTTGCTCATACACTAGGTCCATCGCATTAATGCCCGTACCTCTGTCATCATCGTCGTCCTGAATTAGACATAGCTGGTCGATCCAGATATATCGACAGCCTACGCTGCGGACGAAGTCGATAGAATCGCGAATGGTTTTAGGAATCGAGTCCCAATTTCGGCTAAGACCATCTTTGGTGAAGAGGTCATCTTTGTTAGGTTTTAAGAGGAGGAATGGTCTGCATTCGCCCCATTTGTAGCTGAGAGCGACATACTGAGATGTAATGGGCACAGGTGTAATACACATGTCTTCCACATCGATACACCGGAAGAAGCTAAGATCGACGTTAAACGGCCCTCCATTCGGTACACATCTTTGATGCTCGCCTTCGCAAGTTTTGAGCCAACCTTTAACCATTTCGAAGTCAATTTGACGACTAGAGGCGACCCTCTCGAAGCCTTTAACTTCTGACTCGAAGAGGACCTTGGAGTACGAAGGCAAAGGTTGAATAGCAAATCTTTTCGGGCCCTGCCGGAATACGCGCACTTGATGGGTATCGTAATGATCAATCGGCTGCATATGAATGATGCGTTCATCCTGCATCGCGTCTAAAACTAATTTGCAAAAGGGGCATGAAGACCGTTGCTTGATGTCGCCTAGAAACCCGAGGCTGAAAACCGTCTTCCTATCGGTTCCATCATCGTTGAACCCGATTGTACTGCAGACGTCACAAAGGCCACTGCTAGGTTCATCAACGACTCTGGTATCACGGTGCTTCGAACTTCGATGAAGCAGTTTTGAGAATCGAGCGGACAGACTCTTTCCTGCCGACATTTTGAGCTCTTCGTCGTACGATGGAAGAAACGTTGTCTTGAACAGCCAAGTACTAACGTGTTATTTATGGTAGATGGAGGCAGTTTAATGAGGACATGTTCTTGTTTGAACTTCGAGAGTTTGATCGTCCTCGGCTTTACTCCTGCCAGGATCCGAATTTCACCATCATGCGAGGGGGAGGCGCTGCATTTTTGTTCCTCAGCTCGTCAGCATCATCGTTTGAGCCCACATTCCTACAACAGTCTCCACCCCGGTCAAACACTACTAAGTAGGACTAGCCATGGCCCACCATGGATATGCCCCATGGGGCCGCCTTGGATCCTCCTGAGTAGTGTCTCGCCCAGACAAATTCTCGAGACTTGTCCGGGTTAGATATGGTCCAGAATCGAAAACCTTGAGCACGGCAATAGAGGAGCTAGACGTGTCAATGGACCCTATCTTTCGCAGTTTGTATTGCGTATCCCTTTGTTTTTCGTTACCAACTTCGACCTGCAGCAAGAACATGACGCTGGCTTGTAAGGCAGAACGTTTGTGTATCAAGGAGTCTCAGGAAGTAAATTTCTGGGCTGAAAACTCCTGTCTATAGCCAAGATATAGTGGTGCCATCGAAGATGAATTGCAGGCTGAATTGAGCACAGCGGCAAAAACCAACTTGATGATCTACCAATAACCTAGCAGGAAAAGCGCCATACGAATTCAGCTCATGAATTAGGTAGTCAACACAGCTGTTCTTGTCGAGTCCTCTGGGCCTATATCGTGTACTTGGTCGCATGCCCAGTCAATAACGCCACGCTAATCTAGCACATGTGATAAAGGGAGGGTAATGGTACATACCCGAAGAAAAAGTTAGCTCGTAGATGGTCAAAATGACACCGAAAAGAAACTGAAAGTGCTACCCTTTCTAACTCATCTATCGATGATAAATTTTGCCTTCGTCAAAAATCACCGCCTGAAGATGGTCACTTTCACGATTAAGAGAGCACTTATTCTCGCATCCGCCTTGCTTCTGGCACCGTGTTGGGCAGTTCAGTTCACCACCACCGAATACAACGTATTGCAGGGCAAGCCTTTCACACTGGAATGGGAGGGTGCGAAAGGTCCCGTCGAGATCTCGCTTGTGAACGCTGAATCGAACAACCTTGAAACAATCCAAGTGATAGATTGTAAGCCCAACATTTAGAAAGCTATTCTGTTTCACTGCTAAATCGACGTCACCAGCGGGAGATACTGGGAACTCCTACACATGGACACCGCCGGACCTTCTCCTAGCAGGGACTTATGCCTTTGCAATTTCAGATGGTGATGAGAAGAACTACTCACCGCTGTGGGATTATGATTATGTAGAGAATGAAAGTGTGAGGGCATACCGAATCAGAGGTCGTTGGCTGAAGTTTAACCAATAGCGAGTAGGCGCCTACGAGTACGTCCTCCCCAACTCAGGCCATTACTTCTGGCAGGACGACGACATTGACCAGCGCGTCTACTTCCAAGCCGCTTACTACCGTTGCAGTTACCACTTCTCCAAATCCTACAACCACATCAGTCAGTGCGCCAAAACCCACAGTGATGACTGGTTCATCCGCAAAAGACCCAGAAGATATCTCGTCAACTAGGCTACCGACAAGTTTGACGACTGTCACATCGACCTCCCCGGGATCTCCGAGCAGCGAGCCGGCCCATCCGGGGTCAAGTTCCAGCTCTAGCTCTAGCACACCAAGCACCGGAGCACAACAACCAACTGCTAACGGGCTCAGCACGGGCGCAAAAGTAGGAATCGGCATCGGGGCCGGCTTGGGCGGCCTCGGTGTATTAAGCGTGGCATTACTTCTGGTCTTTCGCCGTGGCAAAGCAGTCGGGCAACGAGCCGTGAATATTGGCAATAGCAACAACCAAGAGTCGAAGGCCGAGCTAGCTGGCGATCCCAGGCCCCTTCCCGAGTTAGGAGGCCGAGGCATTGCCGAGATGCAGTCCGGTCACGACGGATGGCGGGGGCAGCCGAGCGAGCTAGACGCATCGCCTCATTCGGATCCGGGTGCTGGCATGGTGAAAACGTGAATATAAAGTGATAAATGTATTACTGATATAGATTCGTGATGTGTGGTTCCTTGGCCAATTTATTAGCGCCTGGTTTCTCACGGACAACCTGAAGACTTAGTAGCCGTCTTGATTCTAAGTATCATGCTTATCTTCATGATGGCCACATGCCCTTTTTCATATCCCACTTTATAATCTGCTAGTCAGCTGCGCCAAAGCGCCAGGTGTATCCCACTGCCTTGTCATCTCAAACTGAGCTAGTTCTACGGCGTGCATCCTCGGGTCTTACCATTTCCCAATGCGGGTACGCATAGACTCGATCGTAGCGTCAGATTCGGTTTGCGTGTGCGGATTATTATCGGGGTTAGTGATGAACTCGTGCATGTCATCGGCATCTGATTCGAAGGCCGTTTGAATAATCAGGCGAGGTGAGCGAATCTCGTAAGCGTCACGGGCAAACGGCGATAAAACGGACATTGTATTGTAGCACCAAAATTACAACAGGCATTATGGTCTTACGACCACCATCTCTATCATTATCTTACGGTATTTCTAGACATACGACACCTACATAGTATATTTGTCCAATCCCATGCGTGGATGTAGCAATGGACCGCCCACATGCCGACCCAACTGTCGGTAAGAACTTAGGCGAGACATGCGTGGGCCAAATAGCGGCCGGCAACCTGCGGGTAAGCGAATAGAAAGACCAATAGGAGTTAACTATGTGTTTGTGAGAAGATATACTCAACGTTGATGATATTCTGGAAAAGAGTCGACTATCCTTAAGACGCAGGATCAAGTCTCGAGTGATAAATCACGAACTGCCGAATTTCCGTCACATGAGAGATACATTAGTTAATTAGGAGTCTCGTTAATTAGTTAGGAGTCACTCACAGAGTTCCACAAGCGAGATTACATAGTTGCGGATAGTTACGTAATCACTTCCAGTCTCTTTATGAAAGCGTTAGTAGCTTTAATCTACCAGCAAGTGTTTTTACCTGCATGAACATGGCTGATTGCACTCACCCCAGGTCAGAGAATGTCATTTCCAAGAAAGCTCTAGATAAGACATGTCTTGTCGTGAGCAACTTTGCACTGGATTCGAGGCCGTCGCTTTTATAATGGGCTGTTCGTCTGCTGTACGAAAGTTTCTTCCTATTCACAAGTTGAAATTTGGAGGGTTAGTTGTCTGAGGCAAATCCACTCCTGAGGTAACTAGAGGATATATGTTACACAAATATAGTTTGTGCTCCAGTGTTTTTCGTTTCATCGATGAGAGTAGTAGGTACCTAGGCATTAAGCTAACTTGCAAAGAAGCTACCCAAGTAAGTATGCATCTTTACCAAGTACTATATATGCAACCTTGATTCTGAATTGCATTGTAGCAAATATATGCTAAGACCAAGTAAGACGCCTGAAGTTCTGGAACTCACTGCCTTAATTGTAATAGAGAGAAGTTATATTCAAGACGCAAAAGTCACTGAATGTGTGAAATCTGGATACAGATGAGAGGACTCAACCTGATTCTTTCTTCTGCCGCCGATGCGAACTAACCTGATATCTATTAGTCGCTATTGATAGCTTCCGTCAATCTTGATGGGCTACGAGCTGACACCATCATCAAATCATAGGAAATAACTCCAAAGTGCTAAGGCAATGGATGCTCTAAAATAAGCAGACAATTTGAGTTTACAGTCTCCAAATTATCTAGCACTACCAGCTGCCACTATCTAGGGACCGCTAGTACCTCATATTAACCTGTCAACGAGAGACCGTGGATTATGGGGAGAGAGTCAGCTCATCATCCCTGAAACGATGAGCTAGCCCTAGGGATGGGAGCTAACTCGTAACGGGGTAAAGGCGATGGCATGCGGTTATATATGCCGCTGGCAATCTCCAATTTAGTAAGCCCGACGGCCGACCATTCGATAATGGTGCTAGCAGTGCTATAATTATCCATTTTTAGTAATCGCCCTGGAATTGAAACGTCCCCACGAACCCAAAATGAGACTACCAACACACTCTCGCGCCTGCTCTCACGCAATCAACACACCACGCCACTCTCTATACCGTCCTCCACGCATTGAAATAGTGTCAGCTGACAGATGTCCTGTTGGCTGGCGGCGCGCCTTCAAAGGAATGGCTAATCCATTTGGTATGCCACTAATGGATATTGAGGTCAGCCCTGACAGGGTGTCGAGACCCGTGAGCAGACCAACGCCGATTGGCCAATTGATACAAGCATGAAGTTTAAGGGTCGATATAAATCGTGAACGGGTGCCCGCTTAGCATTTCGATGCGCCAGTCTTGAGTCTTTTTGTTATCAGATCCGTTGAGGCCAGTCTAGCTGTTTATATAAAGGCCGACTTTTAGTTTGTGTTCGCACGGGACTTCAGCGGGCAGCCCCCATCATAACTAAGAATGGCTGTAACTCAGATACCCAGACAGCCTACGGCTATCACGCCCTCTGCTGAGGAGATCAAGAACAAGCGCCTGAACGAGGAGAACCTGAAGAAGGCGACGGAGGCTCTGGCCCAGGATGGCATTGTCGTGGTGGAGGATGCCATCCCGCATGAGGATCTAGACCACCTCAACGCCAAGATGATTCAAGACTCTATCCTTCTGCAGTCACGAGGCGAGAACAGCCCCTTCAACTACAACAAGGGAAACCTTCAGCAGGATGCTCCCCCATGGGCCGAGTACTTCCACCCCTCTATCTTCTGCAGTGCGTTACCCCTATTGCCTTTTGATTATCGTCCCATGACTGACCCTCTCGTCAGACCCTATCGCCACCCAGATCACCTCCGCCATCCTCGGGCCTCGTCCCAAGTGGACATTCGCCTCAGGCAACGCCGCCATGCCGCCTCTACCAGGCCAAGAGAACGAGCGCCAGCCCGTGCACAACGACGTCGAGTTCCCGCACCCGCCCAAGTGCTTCGCGCTCGTGACCAACGTGCCCCTGATCGGGATGAACCCGGAGAACGGGTCGACGGAGAGCTGGCTGGGCACGCACAACCGGACGATCGCCAAGGAAGGCGGACAGAAGGGGCAGCGCGCGACGGGCCACATCCCGCAGGACATGCTCGACGCGCAGGTCGCCGTGGCCGGGCCCCCCTGCCAGCCGACGCTGAAGAAGGGCAGCTTCGCGATCCGCGACTTCACGATATGGCACGCCGGCATGCCCAACAAGACGCAGGACATCCGCATCATGCTGGCCCAGATCCACTTCGCCAGCTGGTTCCCCAACCCCACGAGGCTCGAGTACGCCGACGACATCAAGCCCATCCTCGAGGAGCTCGACGCCAAGGGCGAGCTCGGCCTCGAGGTCCCCGTCAACTGGGTGACCAAGGAGGAGGTCCAGGCCAGCTACCTGGATCGTGCGCTGGGCAAGAAGTACAAGGTCAACAAGACCGACGAATAGACGTTTGGGATTTACTTGGCTTAGACATTATAGACTTATATCCCCTACGAACCTATTATAAACTGTATATTTTTAGATTATGAAGCGAATATAACGACGGAAATTTTTGATTAGTAATTCCTTGACTACGTACCTAGGCTTAGTATATAAGTCTTAGCGACTACGACTTGATGAGCAATTCGAGCTCTAAACCTTCAAAATTGGAGGTGTCAGAGCCTCGAAGGAAGGCTTTGATGAAACTATTTGCTCCTGGCTCTTTTCTGCTATACGCCCTGGAGGTTTTGGTCTATAACTTTGAATTGTCATATTTATCATAGGAGATATCCAACACTAACGGCTAGCTGGGAGCCAAAGCCAAGCCCCAAGCAGCAATTAAGCCCTAAACCCGAGCTCGGCTGTAACTAAATACTGGTTGACGAATATGGGCTCTCAATGTATCGGCTCGGTGATAGAAACACACTCTTCGCATTCGGATCCAATGCCGCTGACTATTGCACTTAACTTCATACCACCTTGAGGATTCCATCATTTAGGGCTGATTAGTACAAGTCATCGTTTTACTACTGTTAATTGTTTATCGCTACATACTAGTATCAACTGACTAATCTATGGTCCCAGGTCCAAGGCCAGCGGTAATGGAATAAGTAGCCCCAAACCACTAAAGTATCTTGACGGGAGTTGAATTTTCAGCTACAACATACGGGGTGATGGCCGGCATTGCTACGAGAGCTAGGTAGCCTTATCCCTTAGAGTTCCTTTCTAGTGTGCTTTGATACGCATCTAGCGTCAAGGAATATAAGATTCGAGGCAACAGCCCGCTGTTCGTGAAATTCTGTAACTGACCAACCACCAGACTCCCCTCCTATAGACATCACGACAGGACCACGAAATACCAAACAGCCCTAAAACTCCACGGACTAAAGGCGTGCAAGGTTCGCATTAAAAGAAGAAGAAGAATATCAACGTTATAAGTATATACAAGAAAGTGTCTCTCCTGCCACATCTAATTAGGGGAAAGAATGACAGGAGAAGAATGAGAGTAACAGTATAAAATCATGATTAGTCGCACCGTAAACGCCTTAAGCCTCGGTCTTTATCCGTGATCTAGGACGGACAAAGATCTAGATGCCTAACTATTCTCAGATGCGCGTGTTCACATAACGTATGCATGATGATTGATGGCCTGATGTCTCATCTCAGCTGTAGGTGGCCGGCACCAAGACCAGGGATGAACTCGAATAGTATAGGCACGCCTTCAACCGCAAACCATGCGATGCCTACAATGATGTGAGAAAATGACATTTTTATCATTAGAGGGGGGGGGGGGGGGGGGGACTGACCAGCGTAGACGTTGTGGTTTTTTATTACCTCAACATCGTATCTGACACGAGGCCTGACCTGTTTAGAAAAGACAGCTTTCTCGCCTAGAG
>MU619847.1:0-83314 GCA_025201785.1 Xylaria longipes
TATATATTTTTAAAAATATTATTATTTTATATTAAAAATATTATTATATATTTTTAAAAATGTTATTATTTTATATTATAAGCTATATAATAAAATTAAAAGTTAGTAAAAAAATAATTAAAATATATTTATATATAAAAAAAGTAGTTTAGTTTATTATTTTAGCTTAAAATATTAAATTTATTTATTTAAGTATAAGGTTTATATTTAAGCTATTATTTATATTATTTTTAAATTTTTTTATTTTTAAAATCGAAAAACTGTTTAATAATTTTTAGTTTTTAAACTTAAGTTTTTATAGCTGTTTAAGTATTATATTAAATATATTAAAAGTTAATACCTGGGGAAGTTTTAATAATTAGCTTTTTTTAATAATATTATATATTTTAGCTAGTTATAAAGCTTGCTTAAAAAGTAAATATGTTTTAATTAATTTATAATAGTTAATTAATTAAGAATATTAAATAAAAATATTAAAATAAATTAAAATAATATATAATAAGCTTTATTAAAAAGTTGTTTTATAACTTTATAAACAAGTATATATTATTAGCTATAATTTTAAAGTTATTTATTATAATAATTTTAATTAATAAATAAATATTAATATTATTTAAATAATTAAATATTAACTTTATAAAAAAAAAAAAACTATAAATATATAAAATAAAATAAAAAGCTATAAGCGTATAAAATAAAATAAAATAAAAAGTTATAAGCGTATAAAACAAAATAAAAAAAAAGCCATAAATATATAAAATATAATAAAAAGCTATAAGCGTATAAAATATAATAAAAAACTGCAGGCGTATAAAATAAAATAAAATAAAAAAAGCTTTAAGCGTATAAAATAAAATAAAATAAAAAGCTGTAAATATATAAAATATAATAAAAGAAAATAGCTATAATTATATAAAATAAAATAAAATAAAAAAAAGTAACTATAATTATAAAAAAAAAATAAAAAAAAATAGCTATAAGCGTAAAAAATAAAATAATAATAAAAAGCTATAATTATAAAAAATAAAAAATAAAATATAAAATATATATTTAATATTATAAACTAATAATAAATAAAAATATATAAATAAAATAATATATAAAGAAATTAATTAATTAAAATATAAATATAAAATATAAAATTAAAAAAAAATTAAATAAAAAATAAAAAAATACTAAGGCTAAAATTTATTAAAAAATTATGTAGTAAATATATATAAATATAAATAATTTAATTAACTAAACTTATATATTTAGCTAAAAAGAAATAACGTAAAAGCTATACATTAATAAGTAAGCTAAATAGTTAACTATAACCGCGTATATATAATAAAAGCTGCTATACGCGGCTTAAGCTAATTAAAGCTGCGTATATATAATAAAAGCTAATAATTATAAGGGGTTTTTTTAAATAAAAAGGCAAAATTTTTTATTTAAGCTATAAAAAATTCTTAGCAAAAATTTTAAACTAAAAAAACCTTTGTTTTACTTAATTATACCTTTTTTATTAAAAACTTAAACAAACTTTACTATAAACAAAGTTTAATAAATACATAAAGCTTTTATAAAATATAATATTATATTATTCGTGTTTTTAATTGCTATATTATAGCTATAAATATAAAATATATTTTCTAGGTCATATAGCTTGGCCAGGACTGTCTACAAAAACAGCCTAGTTCTTCCTCGAACGGATTGTCGCCTTGATCTTACTGGCACATCGCGAAGTACCTCCCTTGTGGGTATTAGGCTGTAGCTGGTCTGCGAAGATAGTGGAAGCAAGGTTAAGGAGTAGTAGAGGAGAAGGTGCCTGACTTGAATTGATCTAGTTGTTTTGAGTAGGTTTTACACATGCGGCTAGCCAATATCAAACCCTCCCGATAATCAATTAATCACATCTTATATTCTACCTGGCGGCTTCGCACTTACCCCGACATTAACTAGCTAGCTAAAGTCCTAATACCTAGCACGCCGTACACGTCGTATTGAACAGGTCGATCAAAGGGACGCAGGTATACGGAATAAAGGTGTAATTTGCACTCGCCAGCGGCCAATTCTGGCTCAGAGACACCGAGAACAGGGTTCTTTTTTTCGAACAAGCGCGTCAGCATGCTTGATTCGAAAGTAGGTGGTGCAATGTTTGTTTCTAGGATGGACGGATGGATGGGGTGGAATGCACAAGAAAATAAATAAAATAAAATAACTCACGGGGCATTGACAGCTGCGAAGAGATTAGCTCCCGCTTCGGCGCCAAAGCAGACTTCGGGATCGGAGTCGCTCCCGCCTCCGGCGTTGCCGTACAATGTGGCGTAGGCGTCAAGTTCGAGGAGAATCTAGGTAATTAATTGTAGTTGTTAGTTAGTTGCCCAGATATCTCGCGCGTTCTACTACCCATAGAGTAACTCTTTTTCTGTTTGACTAGGTACTCACAGATGCGCTCGGGATGCCCAGGGTGCTGTCGAAGACGACGCCGAACTCGACAAGAGGTGATCTAGTTTAGTAGGGTTTCAAGTCAGCATCAACATAGTCGTACGTACCCCAAGATGAACAAAGGGGGTAGAGGGTGGACGGAGCTAACATACATAGTCGCCTTGACATCGCCAGCAACAGAGACATCGGCGTGCCACTCGAATTTGTTCTCACTCATGGATGTCTGCATGGTCGCGGATGTATCGGTCGACGCTCCGCCGCGATCGTTGTCTGCGTTGGGATACCGTTGGGTGTAGTCCCAATGGGCGAGATTGTACGTTGCTTGAGCTGTCCTATTGTTCCCTTGTTGCTCAGCAAGTGGCCAGTTACCTACTGTATGATGAGTTGTAATTAAAAGAACTACTTACGTGTGTAGAGTCAATTTTCCAGCAAGTTGCTAAACCATGTATTAATTAGCGAAAGGCAGTCAGTCGTAGACACAGAATAAGTAGACACCTCGATAAGGGACGACCCCAGGGACGACGCGACGCCTTTTACTTACCCCGTATACCTTAAAATTGGGACCGACTGTGACAAGGCCCGGAATTCTGAATGTGGCGCCAAAATTCTGCGCGCCGAATATCTCCAGTCTTCCAGTCGAGAAGCTAATCATACCAAAGGCGTCAAACACCAACATGGCATCAATGTTGCCTTTACTCCTGGCGAGCAGATGTGACTCTTGGAAGCTCTTTAGGTTGTTCAATTTCCCCTATTATTGCGCAGAAATTGAATGGTATCAGCGGGAGACTTCTAGATTTTTAGATGTTTTCATGAAGCGACTATTGAACTCACAATCAATGTCAGCTGGGCCGATGTCTGCACGTTTACATTGAGATCAGCGTAGGCCGCGAAGTATCCCTGCACGGGCAGACCTCCGAAGCTGCAGTCAATTCTGTCGTCGAAGAAATAGACGCGGAAATCATCCTGCACCGTATGAGTCGCAGCTGTCCATTGTTCATTGACATCGAGCTGTTTGTCGAACCACAATTTCAGGTCGGCGGAGAACCATCTCTTGCGCAAGAGATGGAGCTCCTCCTCGGGCGTGTTGTGTCTATCTTCATGAAAGACGTCGTGGGCGTAACGCTTCCAGTTTCCGCCATACTCGTGCCGCACTTGGAGTTCCACGTCGCGCTTCTTCATCGCGGGCGCATTGACTACGCTGGACCAGTAGTACGGATCGGTCGAGAAGTCGATGCGGATGTCGACGTCGCTGTCATCGCGCCCTTGCAGCACAGAGAAATCGTAGTCGAATGTCAAATCGTAGACTCGCGGCTTCAAGAGGCCGCGCTTCACGAGCCGATGCGCCATCTCTCCCGGCAGGGTATGGTCGACGCTCTCGCTCATGCTGACTGCCATTGCGTAGCGTCCAGGGCCACACTCGGGAGGCACCTCGATGACGGTCCGTTCTACGCCGTCCTTGAAGATGACGTTACAATTACTAGCCTCCGATTCGTCAGTGCAGACCGCCTTCACGGTGCGCGTGCCAGAATGCGAATTATCTCCGCAGTCGTAAAGCTCCCAGTGCGAACCGTCCCGCTTCCGCATACTCGTGAGCTGGGAGTTGGGGCCTACCATGATGACCCAGCCAAAGCCGTTATCGTTTGGATCTTCTGAACCATTAGCATTGTTACCCTGATCAGTCGTGTCGATGGACAGTTGGACTGTCGCCGACTCTGTCGATGCCGGCGGGTCCGGGAACAGATAACTACCGATATGTCAGTCCATGTGTGCGAAAGTGATCAAGCTGATTTGAAGTGAGGCTGACTCGTAGGGCACAGGGGTATTTTCGAAATACTGCACAGTCATCTATCAGTATCATGCTACTAATGGTCCTTCCAGTTAGTTAATAGTGCGGTGGTGGTCACTCACTCCGCCCAAATCCCACCCCGGACAACACAAGGCGCGTTTTTTAGCGGATGGCGAATATCCAATCAATGGGTAGAACTCGTCCCATACACAGTTGCTTCCGCCCCCTTTATTAGACACGCCGAGATTGACATAGTTTGAGGGACACCCATCAGCGTTGTCGCACGAGTCTGTCGAAATATCGCCTGCTGGCGACCCTTGCCACGAACATCCGCTGGTGTCAACATTGGCATCACAGCACCACGGCAACCACTTGCCGCTGGGACATGAACCTGGAAGATGTTAACGATGCAAGATAATCGCAATAGGTTGCTGTGGCGGCTACCTTGAGAATACGTGAAGAAATTTCGCCCGGGTGGGCATGCGCGGTCATTATCGTCTACTGTCGCAGGCTGATCATTGTTTATGTTGATACAAACACCTTTATTGGCACCACAGGATTGCTGAGCATATTCAGACTGAGCGAGCGCAGTTTAGCTACTATATCCTCAATTTATGCTCAGGTAATGGTGATACGTACGGACTTACAGCAATACCGCGCATTGCCCTGAAAACAGTAGGCGTCGTCGTTGTTGACCACGTACCAGTCGTTCTCGGCGATCTGGATATAGCCGGGTTCGCACGTCCCACCGCAGATTGGAAAGTGCGGATTAGCAGCTGTTAATGGCATTAGAATAAGCTGTACTTGGTGATATGACTTGGTAACATGGACTCCTTCTCATCGCTAAAGCGGACTTACAACCTGACCACTCGCAAGTAGCCCCTGAAGGTGCGTTTACATATGGACAGCAAACCCTTCGACGGAGTTTGGTTCCGTCGGACTGTGCGTCGCACAACACCGCCGGCCCAACAGCTGTGGCGCCGACTGCACAGCCGGGGTTCGTGCCGCAGGCGCCCACTGAGAAATAATTAGTCGTATTGCTCCAGGAGGGGAGAGCACATGGGGAAAGGGGGGGGAGACATGACTGACTGTAACAAGTTCCGGTGGCTGGTCTCCATTCCGTAGTGTTTACACCAGGTCCATAGAGGCCGACGCCGTTCTGCTTATCAAAGTAGCCAAGCCCGCCGACAGAGTCGAGCACTGCGGCGAGGGCTGAGTGGTTGTCGTCGTCGAGATCAACAGCCCAGATAAAAATGCCCTGCAGGCCGTTTTTATTGGCGTAGTCTATCTTGGCCTTCAGGGTTTTGACGTCGTCGTACGAGACCCATTGGTTCTGGTCGTATGTGAAGTAGTCCACTTCGGCGACGGTGTCGTCCTGCGTACTAACATTCAATTCAACTTGTCCCCGGATCAGATGTGAAGGATACATACCACCGTCGCGAGATTGTATTGACCCCGTATGTCTGTTATTTCCTTGTAGGATAGAATCCCGGGCTGTTGGGTGCAGGGGCCCTGATTCCCCGCGGCTGAAAAGGGGCATCCTAATAACCAATCAGTTAACCATGCTAATACTTGTTTACGTGTGGTAATGGCCAAGAATTCACTCACCTGGAGAGGTACAGCTCTGGTCGGCCAGGGTAAACGTGCGCCCGTAGAAACCAATACCCATGTTCACCTTGTTGGCCGGTACATTGTTGCGCCACAAGAGATCGAAGGCGTCGATGATCTCGGTGAGGTTAGTGTGGGCGTAAACAAAAGAGCCGATCTGGTCCTCGGGCGAGTCCCAGCTTCCATGGAGGTCGTAGGTCAGCAGGTTCACCCAATCGGCGGCCGCCGTCAGGTTGCCTATGTCGAACCACCGCATATACCAGTATGACGATGGCGCAGTGAAGGATAGGCCCCATCCATTCGCCATACCATCCCACCTGGTGCGAATATCTTGTAAAAGGGACACGTAATTGGGGATATCCCTTTCCATACCACCGCGGTCGGGTGCCCCGGGGTATCTGGAGTGATTATCAGTGTTAGCTCTCGATATTATCCTCTAGCTGCTGGTTTCGTAATAATGCAACCTACTCCCAGTCGAGATCAACGCCGTCAAAGCCCCAGGTCCTCATGAACTTAGCCAATTGGTCGATGAACATGTTGCGCTTCTCCGCCGAGCTGGACAGATCTCCCCAGACGGCCTGAGTCGCCGTCCCGTCATCGCTGTATGACCAGCCGCCGAGGGACAGGTAGATCCTGAGTCCCGGGGCGTTCTGCTTGAGGCCCATGATCTGGCTGATGGTCGATATCGCTATACCGTTCATTGGCGTGATCTCGTACGTATCCGGTGCCATGGATCCGAACGCTACGTAGAGATGACTCAGAGATCCCGCGATCTCTTGGATGTAGCTGATGTCCCGCTTGCTACATCCGGTCGCGGTCGGTGCCCATGCTTCGAAGTACCTTGCCCGGTGTGTCAGAAATAGATAGCACGAGATTATTGGAATCTGGGAACTTCTTACCCGATGACCAGATTCGTGATTTTGCCAGTGCTGAGACTGGTGGCTGGTGGCTGTACGCAGTTGCTTTGGCATGGATGCAGTCCAGTTGTATCACAAAACTCAGATGTCGTTCCGCAGTATCCCCAATAGCTGCAGCAGACGTTCAACGGACAGGTAGTTCCGGGAACAGCTGCGTTAGCGCCGCATTCTGCTTTTGCGTCGCAGTTCGATATACTGTGAAGTTCACATCATTTGTTTCTGTTAGCCAAGCTCGATCTTCTCCTAGTGTATGGGGCAAATTGTAGCCGAGTTGATAGTTTTCTCGTGTCGTAGAGTGCAATCTCAATAGCGAGGTCGTTCACAAAGCAGACAGTCCGAGATCACGCATCATTGTCCGCACTTACCAGACTGAGCTATCACAATGTTCTGGGTCCAAGCCACACTAAGACGATCATTGTCAGGCTATTGCTTGAGAATTTTGCAGTCTCTATACTCACCACACCACTTTAATTGAGATTTATTAGCAGGTATTCTCACAAACATGTAGCACTCGTGTCGCCTTGGTATAGAACTCACGTTTGACCATTACAACACGCGTCGTTTGTACACGGCTGGCCAACGGCACACTGATAGTCTCGTCGAAAAAGTTCGAAGTCTAAGGGTTGAGTGTCTGTCAATGATTCATTCCATACAGTTGGGGCGAGGTGGTGCTGCGCAAGCGCCAGGTACGGTAGTAAAACTGTGCATAGAATACGACCGGAGAGGTCTAAAGTTGTTTGAAAAAGCATCGTGAGTCTATTTCTTCAAATTGGCCCAGCTCAAGTGCAAAGCACGTCGAGTGCAAGGTTCCAGTGTTGAACGAACAAGACCAAGAGAACTTCAATCAAGTCTCGGTTCAAACCAGAAAAATGTCACGTCGGAACGGTAATAAGATCTTACAGCCCGAAGTTCGTCTGGACTGTCTATCTCCTTTTCGTTCCCGTGTGGGAACCAACAGACAAGTTTGGCGGCGTCATCCGCAAAGTCCATGCTGCGTTAGTACGAGAACGAGAATCTGTGCCGTCGCGAGGCCTAGCGAAGCAGTGACTTGACAGTCAACGTTACATGGCCACTTTTGAGTAGCTGTTTTGCTTATAGGCGATTATTAATCACTATTTTGGGTCGCAGGATTCATAAGATTGTTGGTTGCGTCTTCTGTTGGCATGTTGGTAAGATTCGGATCCAAGGTGGGAAAAAGAAAACCCTCACAAACCGTTAGTACATGATAATGCGCAGCTGCAAGGCACATGGTTCGTACATTCGCAGAGTCTAGAACATCTCATTTCCGGTAACTATCCCCCGTGATACGATTCTTACTCACTGTTGGTGGTTCTTTTGCACATGATCGCCAACGAACAACGTTCCCCAACGCCGCATAATTGCGTGTGGAAACGCTGGGTTACGCGAACAGTAATGTAGAGCGAGAAATCCTTCGCTCATAGTCCAACGGCCCTTCGCAATGTCTTGTTGGACATGGCTATCTGAACTTTGCCTCGGATCAACCCACTTCAAGCTCGTGTACACTACTACTGTTCGTGCCGCGGCCGTAGCTCTACTTCGACACGACTGGGCTTTATAACCCGCGAAGAGACTAGCCGTAGGTTTCGGTCAGGAACAACTGATCAGTGGTCATCTGTCGCCATCGCATCATTTTCGTATACCACTGTATTCAATTCATTTTTAAGCAATAGTGGTGACCGCCAGAATGGCGTCCAGCGTGTGTTTCCTCCTTTTTGTGCTGAGCACCACGGACATTGTGCCAGTCTTGGGACGAAGCACAGCACCATCCGTAAGAAAGGAAATAGCCCTAGAGCAAAGCATCGTCCAACAGTACAGCGATATGTCTTCTCCGCTCTCCCCTGAGCATGTGTTTTATGCGAATTCCCAGACCAACTTTTCATGGGACGATCCTGGACTGCAGCGTCGATTGGTGAGTATCACAATGGCCCTCTCTTGTTATCTTCGCTAGCTCATTTCTGGCACCCAGTGGTCCGGCCAACCAGAAATGGCACCGGAAGGGTTGATGCCAACATCAACTGAGAAGAGGCACCTTCAAAAGCGAGCACCACCACGTGTCCTTGGCACATTGTTCAAGATTCCAAGCTGCTTGGGCTGCGCAAGAGCTCAGACCCAGGGTATCAAGGGAACTCTCGCTGAGCTTACCGAAATGTATCTCGAGATGGTTCTGCTCAAATCAGACGCAGAATTATACGACACCTGTTTGTTCTACACAAGTGTATGGGACGATGATGATAGAAAAAGCATCAGCATGCTTGGTGGATGGTTTCCAACCGGCAATAAACCGCCAGACAATCTGTCTAAGCCAGCCACTGACTACGGCTGCATGAAAGGTCTCAACACTATCTGGGTAAGAACTCACCAAGTTTTATTTAGAGTGTGAAGTCTTCGTGAAGCTGAGAGAAACCTTTTCGGTGGTAGAACTGCTACTCGGGTGGAAATGATGTAACGGGGGCTTCAGATGACCCCCAGCAGTACAATTATTGGGAGGTGTTCGTTCCGGGTACCGTAAGTATAACTCTACAATGCGTCTTATCTCATCTTTTAGATATTAGAGACACAAGTCTTCTCTTTGGGAGTCCCAGAAACCTGTTCCGGGCTGACTTGAGGTGTTGCAGTGGCTATACGATGGTCTCTTTATCCAAGGGATATCGGACTCATTGGCTGTTCAGGTCAATATTCGACAATATTTCGAGAACATGTCGGCGGCGTTTGCGAAACACTGCGGTGGCACGATCCGGGTCATGTCGCTCGACCCCAAAGGCCTGGCCAAATATGGGAATATCTGGGGCAACAAAGAGCTCCCCGCGTTGCGAGCCAACCTCAACAGCGCGTCTCCATATGCGCCAACGAATCTCATTGCCATCTACGCTGTTGACCCGACTATGCAATATAACATCGACTGGAACACCTTGACCGCGACTCAGACACTTAGCAAGGATGATCCATTGTACTATGACCCAGCCCAGCTGAGACGTAGAGATACGTGCGATTACAATGTTGCCTACCAGCTGGATGGCCAAGACTGGTTTGGATAAGCGACAAACAACCACCACAATGGCAGAGTCAACTGCGTGGAACAGGCTGCGATGGGAATGACCACTGTGTTCCCACCCACCGAGAAAGGGGGGGCATCATCATACAGCTACTTGATCCAGAACAGTAACCTTACCTAACAGTCCTACCCTTTAGGACCGAAGAAATATACTGCTCGTAAACGGTGAAAGAGAGCGTCATTACCTGTGCGGCTCAGGGTTCAGTACTGTTGTTGAGTGCCACCCTATACCCATATTATTGACTTGAAGCGACCTCAGCTGTACACCTTTTCGTGAACTTGAATGATGCAGTTGTCCCCCATTGTACGTCGTAACGTAAGAAAAGTCAGAGAGGACATGGACGCCCCGCCTCCTGGATTTAGCCATGAACAACTTGGCAAGGCAGACTACCAGGTTACTGCGATTAAAAGTGTTTGTATTCTATTGAACCATGTGTGTTTCCTCCTTTTTCTGGTTTCTCTTACATACCACCATTACTGCATAGACCGCAAATCGGGCGGAATCCTGAAGGGCTTAAGCGCTGACATCATACGATACAGTCGAATTCCTCTTGCAGAGTACTTAGCCGAATCCTTCAATTTTGCGCTGCGATTGTGCCTCGTGAAGTGTAGTTGCCGACCCCTGCAGACCAATTATAATGTGGAATAACCTGCAGTTGGTGCGGTTTTGCATGAAACTGCATTATCATCGGGCACCCTCGGTTATTACACCTCGGAACCTCGAAGCTCATGACTTATATATAAATATATATCAAATTCCATTGTGGCTTGGCAGATTGGCACACTGATTGATCTACCAAGTGCATTCACCCATCAACTTTCAAGAGAACCCCAAAAGCAAGTCAATACACCCACTCAAAGTAACTCAACCATCATCAGCCCAATATGGAGCCAGTTCGAGGTGAAAGCACTGCCATTACCGAGTACACATTCCAACTTCCAGTCGACACATCCCGCCCCGTCTCGCCGGCATGTTTCGAGACCTGCGCTAAAGATTACGAGAGCGGCCGGCTGTCTTATGAAAAGTTCTTGGATGCTGCCCTCGCACATCTCGACTCCGAGTCGCCGACTCGCCATCCAGAGGACAGCGACCTTGCCAATCTCGCAAAGCTTTCCACATGCGGTCCAATGGGCCCTGTCGCGGCCGCAATCAAGCTATGCATGCTGTGCGACAACAGCCAACGGCCCTTTTCCCAAGCGGCTATCGACATCCTTCGCCGTATGGAGCTTTCGGCTGCCTCCACCGAGCTTCACTCGGCAGCCACCCTTTCAGACCTCAGCGACCTACCACCGCTACAGCTTCAGATCGTCCTTGTCGCCGCTCTTCAACGAGAGCTCCCCACCCTCGCTATAGAGATTCTGGGGTCAAACCCGCCCCCAGAACCTCTCAAAGAGTCCCTTTTCAATTTGTTACACAGCGCTTTGTGTCTCGTTGGGGTCCACAGCCAGGAGCTTTTTCGACAGTTTCCGCTCGACTTTTGGACAGCTGCTGTGAAAGCCCGCTGGGTTGCCCCATTTCCTAGTCTAGCTAGAATTGTGTCGAGAATCGGGCCTCCAGGTGCTCCACTGTTACATGCTCTGCTCAATACTGGCTTAGACCTTAGTGCTATCACGGATCACCTGCCGTTGTATCAAATACTCTTGTCGGCCGTGACAGGAAAGCATGATGATCCATCGTTGCTGAGAGACATCCTGGTTCGCGTACCTCACAAAAAGTTGGATCCAGATTTGCTCAGGCAGGTGGTATACCAGCGTGAACATGGCGGGGTCGAAATGCTTGCCATGCTCCTCGATTGTGGCTTGGACATCAACTATCGAGATAAGAAACGGGTCTCCCTAGCTGCGCAGTACGATGCGTGGTCTGGTGATTTCTGGTGGTACCAGGTGTCGCTGACGGCGCTTCACAAGGCAGCAGAGAAGGGAAACAGAGATGCAGTCAGCTTTCTGATCTCAAGGGGTGCAAACGTAAACGAACCAGAGTATTTTGGAAAAACTCCGAGAGATCTAGCGTTGGAGGCTGGACACCACGAGATAGTACAGTTGTTTGACGAAGTAGTAAAGCTCTGAGGCTGAGATTAGAAACTGCACGAGTGTTGTACCATTGTGTAACGAAGTTCATTGCTACAACGCTTTCTAGCCTAAGATCTATCTACTTATGTCACGGAACGCTACGGAATAACCCATGGAGACCAGGGGTATCGGGCACGGGCCTGTGGCCCGCACATATATACTAGCCGGGCAGTCTCTGCCACATAGATAGGGGTTTCCCTCCTTGTACAATAACAATAAGTCAATAATAATAGATCAACCAGCACGCAAGACTGTGACAATCTATACTGCTACAAAAAATACTACACCACTGCTCAACTACTACGACTATCTCTTCACCTCTAGCTACTACTCTGTGTACACCTCACGTCGTCGTTGCTGTAGGTCGTATTGTATTGGTCCCTGTTGGCGTGAATGAAGGGGAAAAGGGAGTAGTGGTAGTATATGTAGGTACGTAGTGGGGGATTGAAACGCAGTAGTCATATCCCGGGTACATTCCTGTGCCTGTACCGCCGTCAATACTGCTCCTCTAGCGAGAGATGATATGGAAACAAACACCCATCACAGTGGAATCTGAGAAAGAGTGCCAAGGGGCGAAGACCGGAGGTAAGTATATAATGTACTCACAATTGCTGAGCACCGCCGGGTTCCACGCGACAAATCTCGCATGGCTCAGGCCGTACTGAGTCTCGATGATTTGACAAGGCAAATCAGCCCCTGAAGACAGTTGATTAGTAACGACGAGTCTCATGTGGGTCATTTGACCTACAGTTGGTATTGTTCGCGACAGCAAACTGATTGCAATTAGATGTAATGCCAGGCTGTTTGTAGTGATATACTGCCACGCAGTATTGTAATCCAGGTAAGAAGTTGGAGCAATCGGAGCCGACGGTCGGATTCCATTGCGCGAACTGCCCCGATTCAATGCCAGCTTGTGCGGCAAAACTCAGACAATCGTATCCTGCAGCTGGAATCTGATATTCGGTGCAGTAGTTCGTGATATTCTGTGCTTGGACAGACGAGGTCTGAACGCAGTATTGTGTGTTGCTGGCTAGGACACATGGGTTGGTACCGTTCAGTTCGGGGTTCCAGAGCAGGAAGTCAGACAGGGAAACACCATATGCCGAAGCGGCGTCGGAACAAGACGAGCTTGTAACGGTTGTGTTATTGTCAGTAATATTGACCATAAATGGGGCAGTGATATAGGAGATACAGTCCATTCGAGTTGAGTTAGCATATGGAGTTGTCAGATTGGAAGAAAACGGTACGTAGGTAGCCGCTGGAAGCATAGTCATCGCCGTTAGCGATCCGGTGAGAAGGGTAGGCCTGTCATTCCTATCAGTTTTCAAAATCTTTTCATGTCTCAGCTTCAAGATAACCCACTGTGGTAGACTAGTCGGCGGGGGAGCCACAGTCGAAATATCGCTGGTATTTGGATTGATCCTAATCGCTAGTGAGTCTAACTCTTTTTTTTACTTGAAAACTCGAAGAGTACTTACCAGTTGCCTCCCGGTGTTGATACGCAAATGACAAAGCCGACAGTTCCATTCAACCCCTGACAACCGACTCCCAGTGACGGATTCCAGGAGATAAGCTGTGAGTATAAGAGCGAAAACTTTGATTGGATGGAGGAGCAAGAATCAGTAGCGAGAACAGTATAGGGCTCGCAGCTGGCTGCTGACGGGATGCAGAGTGTACCCGACGTTGGGAAATTCTCGCACCCCGATGTGAGATTGTTGTTCCAGATGAGATCATATGTACTGATTCCTTGCGAGGTTGATATACCCTGGCACGTGTCAGAGGCGCCAATGGTGTAGGTCTTCCCGGCACAAGTTGGCGTCGCTGTGGGAGTTCCTGTAATTGTGTATGTTGTGCCAGTCGGCGTTGGACTGGGCGAAAAGCCAGTTGTTGAACCACACGAAGAGGTTAACGAAGAAAAGTATGTGGAGATGTCGGGTTTTGAAGCCAATGGCATCGCCAACTGCGTCTGGAGTGCTGAGAGAACGCAAGTGTTGCAGATAGCAGAGGTGGCTGTCAAAAGACTGAGTTAGTTGGATGTTGATGAGGGTGCCATCGCGAATCTTGGCTTACAGGGTGTCCCAGTAAAGTTCTGATTTGCTGCATCAAAGCTCAATACGCTTGCAATCTCCGAATTGCAGATTGTTCCAACGCTGATCGTGGGTGTGAGCATTTCAAGAGGCCCGATAAGCGCGGGTTCGGAGTATACTCACGAGTTTTTCATACAAATTGCCTGATAAACCTCGACAAATGTCTCAGCGAGCGCAGATGGCAAAAATGAGCCTCCATCGCTATTAGGGTCAGGCCAGTATTGAATACCACATGCGCCCTGGATACGGCGTTCCCATGTTGCCAGCGAGGCAGAGCAGGTTGCCGTGCAGAGAGAGGTGAGTTGAGATGTAGGGAGAAGTTGCGGTAAGCCATGAGGAAGACCAAGCTGTCCTAGATCCAACAACGAAGCATCGCAGGATACGTTTTGGTTTATCACAGCTGCACAGGTTGCAGTGACATTTGTGCTCGTTGCTGTGAATGGGAAAAGCTGAACGCTTTGGCCGTTCACGAGTGTCCAAACAGTCGCTTGAAGAATAAATGCAGTGGAAGGCTTCATCGCGACGATTCTCCAGGATTATGGATGAAAATGACGACAAGGTTACAACCAAGCTACTTAGAGGGCTCCTCGCAGTCAATTTAGATTGGCACTGAAGCTCTCTTTCTTGACAATGGCATGGTGAGCAAGCTACGCCAAGCTATCAAGATCTCTAGTAGTCCCAGTTTGATTGATTCCGGTACGATCTAGGCGCGTGCATCACAGCTAGCAGCAATGAACAAAGTAACGTTGCATAGGTGTCTAGTCAAACCCCGTCTCACAAGATCTCAGGAATGTGGCACCATAACTTGACAACGATCACAAATGTTGGGGCTAAGGAGGTGAGATTGCTTTGCGTTTACGTGCCCCGAATTGCATGACCATGAGCGTTGGTGTACAGTAAATGTGAATACAGTAACAAGGGTCGGAGTCGTTGGTGCAGGGGTGAGAGCAGAAGTCTGGGTCTATTCCGCTACTAAGGAGTGGCCGGCGAGAAGCGATATATGAGTGACAATAAAGTAGGTGTAGAGTAGGTGGCCAAGGTATATATTCTTCTTGTTGGTAAGACAGATGTTGGTTCAATGCACGAGATGCTACGGTACCGCCTTAGTCGAACTGGAAGTCGGGAGCTTTTTACTTGTTGGTTCTATCGTATTCCTACGTATACTTCAGTAGTCTCGCATCAGCTTACCAACAGAATTGCGTCCTCTAGACTTTCTCGGTCCGAAAAAGAGATGCAATCTGACAATGAAAGCGTGACCTGTTTGGAGGGAGAACGCTGCCGAGGCGCGTCGAGTCTAAACTGCGGCACGGACATGGCGATGTTGATCCTCGCTTCGACAACAGGCTTCACTCGTGAGACTTAAGGTAAAAGCATTTTTTTCGGGTTCTTCTCAACGGAAACATGACCCACTCATTTCAGAACGATGTCTCACTCGTACAAGGCGAGAAATGAGAAGTTTATAGTTAAAGATTGGACAACTCCATGATTCTCGCGGAAATATCTACGGCTTTGCTTTCCAACAAAAAGAAAGGAAATGATCGTCGATTTCCAATAACGAGTGTACTGCGTATCCCTCGGTTCACCATGCTGCCGCATGTAGCATCATTCTTTGCGCTCATCCCGCTTACGCTCGGGTATCTGGTGCCTCCTCCTACTACGGCGCCCAGCAACACAATCCAAGATTGCACCAACTGGGCAGTAGCTTCGTCTACTGATACATGCCAATCCATTGCCGACAGCAACTACATTACCTTGGCTCAGCTATACACATATGTGAGTTGATGGATGTTTAAACTTTGCTGCTCATCTCGAAAGTGTTTGTGTACTAGGTAACGAACGGGAGATTTGACGACAACGGAGTAAGACCTATGTCACTGATAACTAGTAGAATCCATCGCTATCAGCGAGCAGTTGTCCTCTGATTGTCGGTGATTCTTATTGCGTTGAAGAAAACTATGGACTGCTGCCGCCCACGACATCAACTACCATCTCTTCGACCACTGGCAATGGCGTTTCAACGCCGTCTCCCGTGCAGACCGGAATCGTCAGCAACTGTAACAAGTTCTACTATGTCCAATCTGGAGACACGTGTAGTATGATCGTCGCAATGTATGGGATCACACTCGCGCAATTCTATGCCTGGAATCCAGCCGTAGGGTCGTCTTGTGCCTACCTGGGGTTGAACGACTATGTCTGTGTAGGCACGCTGAACGCCACCGGCACTACAACGACGACGGCTGCTACTACTACTACCAAGCCAGGAAACGGCATAAGCACACCCATGCCCGTTCAGACAGGTATAGTGAGTAATTGTAACCGTTTCTACGAGGTTCAATCGGGGGATATATGCAGCAACATCGCCGCGGCCTACGGGATCTCCTTGCAGAACTTCTACTCCTGGAACCCGGCAGTCGGGTCGTCCTGCTCGACTCTCATAGCGGGAGATTACGTCTGCGTTGGAACTACCACATCACCCACCAGCGTGGCGACGTCAACCAGCAAGCCTACAACGACCACGCCGGGCAATGGAATCAGCACACCGACGCCTGTCCAGACTGGGATAGCGAGCAACTGCAACGGCTTCTATCTCGTTCAGAGCGGAGATACCTGTGACAACATCGCCGCCGACGAGGGGATCTCCGTGGCCGATTTCTACGACTGGAACCCCGCCGTAGGGGTCAACACCTGCAAGACTCTGGAAGCAGAAACCTACGTTTGTGTCGGGGTCGAATAGCGCACTACGAACGCGTTCGGCCTGGTAGTTCCACAGCCCTCGGAGGCCGTCTGTGGCATACCCGCTGTCAGTAATGGTGGCACCACCATTGTCTCCTACAGCTCGGGGATACCCATTTCCAGCCTTGTGAGCTGGAACTCTCCCATCCTTAAGGAACACCGAGATCCCCAGTCACTTTGAGGGCTCGTTCATCTTCACTTTTTTTCAATTTACATGCATACTGGCCTTTCACCCAATTTGTTTTACTACTATAGAGTGGGAATGAGATGAATCTCACGGAATGCTAGACCAAGCTGACTCGATCGATGTACAGTCACCATCTCGACCGCCCTGGTGGTTGTTAGTCTCTTCTTCGCCTTCAGCGACTGGGCACGCACATTGATCTGGTCCGTCTACAAGAGAAGCACCACAAAATTTCTGTATACATTGGGGTCTATGACCTCTGCTTCGAATACAAGAAGGAAAGCAAGAAGTTGATGAAAGATGTGGTGAAGGAAATTGATTAAATGAAGAAAGATGCGAAGGAGGTATGGCTTAGGAAAAAGCAGGACAGGAGACCAAACTAGGTAATCAACGTCGGGTACATCTAGCGACAATTTATCGTTAGGCATGTCGAGGCGACAGGGCGTGTCAATGGTCTAATTTCTAGGTACAAGGGGATGTGCAGACGTATCGGGCAACGACTAGATGATCTCAGAGCTGGGGCTATGAGAGGGACTCGGATGTAAAGAAAACGCTTCTTATTGATAATCTAGATAAACAACTAACCATCTGTCACACAGACCCAAGGGACTGGAACCTATATCCGAGGCTATGGGACTGGAACTTGTATATTATGTATATAATTCTATGATCGGGAGGCTCTATGTGAGAGGTCAGTAACTAGACGCGAGACTATTCAGACATATAGACTGTAGATCTCCCGCCTAGCCGAATAGGGGGGCAAGACCTTTATGTTACCCTTGACGCCCTAGGAGATTATTACAATTCGAAAACCCTTCCTAGCTCTTGATCTCAAGCCTTTGTTACACCATCAGAAGTTGGGTTTTATAGGGAAGTAACTATATGACTATAGAACAACTGACCACTATGGCCAGTTATTCTAGGACCACATAGCTACGCCCGTACCTAACTCGTCTCTTCAGACTTACTGCATATTTTCAAACAGTGCATCACTTACGAGGTCGCGGTGGTAGAGGGCATGCTCCCAGACGCATAAATCTAGTGTTCGTCGTTAGTCACTTGGCCCTGGTGTCATACTCAAATGTTGCTCATAAACCTGCCCCGCAAAATCTCAATGAACTTTCTTGTGTGGGTTGTGTCTCTGCTCTCCCCAACATGATTGATGATGTCTTGAATAAGTCTATGACTTTTTAGGTAAAATAAGGAATTTATGTAGGTAGTTGACTTACTCTTCACCAATAACGCTGGTCAGGGTCTCCTCAACGTCTCCAAGCGTGTCGCCCCCTTCACAAGGATATAGGGGGTCTTCCTCCTAAAAAGAACACCTCCAACGTCCCCGACACGTGAGAGATGGGGTACAATACCTTACTTAGAACACGGAACAGGTGTAATAGCTACAACGAACGGCCTTGTTTCAACTCGTCAAAATACCACGGATCTACTAAATGTCAATACGTCACAAAGCACCATAGATCCGCGGGTTGTTCGATTGTCTTTCAGAGGCACTTTAGCGGAGTGATCAACGCGCGGGCCTGCCAAGCCCGTCTCCTCGGAGGGAATCCCTGAGTGTGAATGTCCAATTGTCTTTTTCCCCTCATGTCTCAGATCACCTAATCCAGAAGCAAATTGATTAGAGATAAGAATGTTAGTAACAATGGATCTTGTATTCTCATTGGAGATATTGAACTGCCACCCTTGCTTTTTAGCTCCGGATGTGACGTCAAGGGGTTACGACTTGTCCGGTCCCGAGTTTTATATTTTCGGTATACTCTGCATGTACATCACAAGTTCTTGCCTCGTAACAATACGAACGAACCAAGCCTGCTGCTACACTAGTACGTGGTCTGCCTTTCAATAACGATAATGATCTTCGTACTGTATGTATGAAGCTCACATAGTGTACATATATACAATAAGGTGTGAGAACACGCCGCGAGGTGTGTGTATGTATACATTATGTATAGCTCGTATCGCCAGTGTCCATCAAAAAGCATGCCATCGTTCGCTCGTTCCTCGTTTCATTCATTATCTTGATATTTTATAGAAGCGTCTTGTGAGGTCTCCCCGGGCGGAAGCGAAGCAGATAGCAACACCGGGTTGCGCCGGGAAGCCGCAGATCGCATCAGGCGGTAAGTCCGGTTATACAGGTGGTCGCGTGTAATGCAGTATGACAGTGGATTTTGATGCCAATGACAAATAACAGTAGCCGTGTTAACGATAAATAGACAAACAATGAAATGCTGTAGCTGTATGCCGCGCTTGCATGATAAATCAGGCTGGGATATGACCGGACGCCTATGCAGACCAAACCAACCCTTGTTCAACCTTCCGTAACCACGGCTCCGTCGATCCCGACCCGATTGATAACCATAAAAAAAAGAATATGCTAGGCTCGTCGTGAGTTGTGTCTAATGCATTACATACATACGGAATGAAAACAAAGGTTATCTGGTAGTAGTACTATCTCAATATTTGCCCTGGATGGAAACAGAAAACGAAATGGGGTATCAACAAGATTGAGTACTACTATATCTTCCTAGCATCAAACAGTGTCAAGCTCGGGTTTGTGTCGTTATCCCCTACGTTGGGTGTTGGCTCGTTGATGATCTCCCAACGACTGAATATGAAGGGGGTAAGTTTCTCTGGCGGCATTCCCATGCCTAGATTCATGGCCATCATCCTGCGCTCGTGGAGACCAGCTGGTGGCTTTTCCCTATGCGCCAACATAAAATTCTCGGCTGGATCTTGAGAAAAGCTGAATAGGTATCTGAGACGAGGGTCGGTGGTATAGTCTTTCACAGCACGCACGCATTGAAGGCGGGCTTCCTCTGGTAGGTTGTCAGCGAGTACTAGCGCAATGTCGAAAACGCGTGGCCCAAGATGCGATGTTGGGTACTTGTCTAGTTCTAACACGATCCCTGCTAGAATGACGAGAACACGAGCGCGTGTGTCACTGCCTGGGAGCTTTGAGGAATCCACAGCTGCCGAAAACTGAGAGGCTTGAAGAGCTAGGTATGAGAGAAGCAACGGGAGCCAATGCGTAAGCACCGCAGCTTTCAACGCTTCACCTTCCTCGCTGGTAGACCCCAAAATCTCCCAGAGGTCGGTCAATCTGTCAGCCATCCCACTTGAAAACGCGCAGATTTTGGACGTTGGCGCTCCCCGAAGAACCGAATCAACAATCGTAAGCAAGTTTTCCGCCATATGAATATTACTTTTGGACCTGGCTTCGTCGAAGGGAAGACACTTCATGGAGGGGAATAGATCTAAAAATCGTGCCTCCGCTCGATTTTTCAAGTGCAAAGTAATATCAGAACTCGAGTAAGAAAGCATGCCCGTCCACATGATGTTATCTGCTTCAATCGCATTGTCCATCGCGGTTGAAAGCTGCTCGAACTGTGCTTGCAATCGTTCAGCCCCCTCAGGGGTGCTGGGATCGTGAATTGCCAGATTCAGTGAAAGTTTGACTTGACAGAACGGGAGTGTAAATTCATTCGCCAACTCCAAGACCTGTTCGAAAGTCTTCTGTCCACCTCCACTGTGAGGTCCCAAGAGTTTGGTCGTGAGAGCTTCAATAAGCGTGGCTAGCTTAGTGTCTGGACTCTTCAGTGACAAGGTCTGGCTGGCGGCTTGTGGGTCCATAAGGATCAAGTCCCTGAGTAGCTCGAAAAGATGAGATTTCACCTTTTCGTCGTCGAGAGGCTGTGGTCTGGGGGGTTGTTGGTTTCGAGAGGCCGCATACTCCGCTAGCGACCCACGGACCAAGAGCATGACCTCTTTCGCATACTCGAGGCGCGCTTGACTCTGGATAATTCTAAACCGATAGCAGTCATCTAAAGTTAGGATTCGGTCCGGATCCAGCGGCTTCATCAACATTTGTAAGATCTCCTGCATATAAGTGGAGGCTGATCCAACGGCGACAGGTTGAGTTTGTCTTCCTTGGTTTTGGTTTCTCAATGCGGTTGCAAGGAGGGTTGTTAGTGAGAGGCAACCAGAACTGACGAGAAGTGGGTACATCTGGGCAATAGGCGCTCGTTTCGTCAGCTTGCGAATATGTTGTACCCAGTCTTTCATCAACGTGTCGAAATACTGTGTGTCGAAAACTCGAAGCCGTGACAACAAGATAGAATAGGGTCGTTGTCGTTCGTCGCCTTTGGCCCAGCAGCTTGCGAGCTTACTCACAATTGTATGGAAGAGACGCTCCATGGTGTGTTTGTCAGCGCTCGTATAATTAGCAAGCTTTTCAATCTGTTCGCCTAGTTCCGTCTCGTCGTCTTGAAGCTGGGTAGTCATACTATCAGACAGCGGCGACGAAGCATCCACAGCATTGCTTCTATCAGCTAAAAGTAAGTCGTTCCGTAACTGTGACGCTACTGCCTCGAGCCCGGGGAGTCGGGGAGCAAGATTCGCGAGTGAAGCAAGAAGTGGCCGTGCCCCAACGCCTTGTTGTACGCTGATCGCTTTAAGGCGGTCATAGAAGGAGTGGAAAAGTGATTTTGCTGAGCCCATTGCAAAAAAACTTGGTAAATAGAGACTGAGGATGTTCACACAATAAGACAGCGTCTCAATATTCGAGGAGTGTGTCATATAACCCAGCGTCGTATCAAGCATGCTAAAATCTTGAGCAGCTACTAACAGAGCTTGGACTACATCCAGACATCCCTCGGAAGGCTCAAGACGTGTCTTCTCCGTTTGGAACTGTTGAACAATACTCTGTATAAACACATTCGCGAGCCACGAACAGACCTCGCATTTTAGCGACCGACTGCTCAAGGTGATCCTCTTGGCCAGTTTTTTGACGCTCATTGGAGGTTTCTGCAATATTGGGTCGTTAGGTTCAAGGGGGACGGACAATGCGTATTTGATATATTTAATCGCCATGCCGATATCGTTCGCTTCGTCTTCAACGGAAAACGAAGCTCTCCGAAGGAGGGAAGCTCGCAAGCCCCTCATAGAACCATTAAATGAATAGGCGGGAATCTCGACTAAAAGTCTCATAGAACACGGGCCGTCGGGTTGGGCCTCGGAGGGGTCGAGAAGACCTCCTCTAGCGATGAGCCATTGAATATATTGGGGCACAGAAAAATGGCCCGTGCGTACAAGTTCTGAGACAAGGTGGTAAACACTTTGTTTTCGTGGACCTTCATGGAGCGGATCAGCGTCCAGAAAGCCAAGTATCTCGCCAGTAAGATCGATGTCAGGGTCGGATATCGAGCGTAGGATCGTCGCCGCGACATATACCTTCGAAGCACCAAACCGATAAAGTGATGTGCACCATTCGAGTGTAGTGCGTATGAGGACTGGCGTATTTTTGGTAGCTTTATGTATTTGTCCAGGAATATCGTCTTTGAACGGTAGGCGCAACATATTGTCAAGCAGTGCAACTAGTGTGCTTCGGACGGCTGGCTGTGTCCTGAAATTAGAGCTGGTTAATGAATCAATCCGTAGGTCGATAGCTTTAAAACTGGTGAAAACGGATTCTTGGCTCGAAGATAAGAAAACTTCTAATGGGTCTCGAAATCGAAACCATGTCGTAGGATGCACAAAACTGTCTGGGCTCGCTGAGATGAGGGATTCAACAAGGGACCCAAGTTGAGTGGATAGTGGTAGTAAAATATCTCTGTCCGGACTGTCATATATCTAATCATAAAATTAGTTTAGTTGTATAGAATATTAGTACGGATAACCCACAGTGCAGTGATGATTGAGCATAGCGGTAACCAGCCGTCGCCCATGACGCCGGAGCTTGAGCATATCCTTCCAGTATATCTGCACTAACAACAGCCACATTGGAAGTTTAGCTTCGCTGCTGCTTTCTAAGCTTGCAATCAGCCACTCCATATAGTGGTCGCGGTCTAGGAGGTACTCGGCATAGAGGTGGGTAGCCAGGCGAATTCTTAAAATAGTCAGTAGGCAGTCTGCGTTAAAGGCTAACGGTACTTACGCATATGTGACTTTAGACTTCCAGTCCTCTTCAGTGAATGCCCCGATGATAGCTTCGACAAACTGCTCTACGCACAACGTCCAATCCCGAATCCATTTCACCTTACCACCCATGACAAATGTATTGTTGACCCCGTTCCGCTTAAAGGCTCTAATTTCATTGGCCCCTACACATTTCGCAAGCCAAACGGCTCGATCGGTCGGGACATTCTTGTTGAGACATTGGTCGAGTAGCACGCGACCCCGAATGCCATGAGGAATTGTTCTGCTGAGTTTACGGAGTGGTACATTGGGCTTGGCCAGCTCTTTCACCCAAGCCTCTTTCTTCGAGTCTGTAAGGGTGACGCGTGGTGGTGGTTTGTTGAAAGTGGAAGGCGATGTGATTTGCCCGATGTGTCGCCGCTGGTTCAAGACATTCGTGAATATTGTTGATAATGTGTGTAGCCCACTCTTATGCTTCAACGCCGGGAACAAGGTGGCCTTTGCGGACGCTGCTTCTTGAGTTTGTTGCGCCGGAGCCTTATCAAAATAACCAATACGGATGATATTGTCAGAAAACTGATCTTCGGGATGACCTCCGCGCCAAGGATAGAAGTCGGCGTGGCCTGAAAGTGTATTAGTATCTCGTTGGGTACCACCTTGGCTTTTCCTGGTCCTACCACACGGCTCTTGCTTCCCCATAGTGGAATATCGGGGGGCATCAGGAGGCACTTCGAGCACGAAGGGCTTAGAGCGCAAGTCTTTCTTTACCGGCGCATTTACCGGCGCCGACTGGAAGCCCTTGGTCGGTATCGCGAATCGGGCTCGGCGGGGAGGCATAGGGAGGGGAATAGAGTCTCCATCGGCGGTCTGGCATCTCGACGTTTGCGGACTCATGTCGCCCAGGTCGGGGGCGTCGGCCATGGACATGACGCGCGACGGAGTGAAGACCTTGTTGGCGGACAAGGGATCGGGGTTCTGGGGCGACTCGACGAAACCCGCGTGCTCGATGCCATCATTGGCCAACTCGAGCTTGAGTTTAGAACCTCCCCTCCTCGGGGTGGTGCCATATCGGGCCTGCGCCCCATCGCTACCATCGGCGCCCTGCTCGCTGCCGAAGCTGTCGGACCTTCGTATTGGGGATTGTGGGTGCTGCTGGGACAGCGAGCGCTGAGGTGCTGGTCTCTGCGACAACCCCGAGCCGCTTAGTGTTCTCTGAGGCTGTCGCTGAGAGATCGCCAGAGGGGGGCGGGAGGTCATCGCGGACGCTGGGACGGTATGTACGCCATATCTTCAATGCGATGGGAAAGCAGGTGCGAGATCGAGGGTGGCCGGGACGAAGCGAACGAGCGGAGGTTCGGCCGGAGACGCAGACGGCGTTGGGATGGATGGAGCAGGGTCTGAGAGCTGGGGGGTGAAGTCGACGATCAATGAATGGCGGCAGCAAAGCAGAAGCGCGATCCACGCAATGGGTAGCAAGCGTGCCTCTGCTGCGTGGGCTGTCAACGAGGTATAAGGCGTTGCCAGAGCCGGGCTGGTAGCAGTTGGAGGGAGACACGAGAGAGGGTCCGACGAGGCTTGGGGATGACTACTGTCGGATGTAGGCCAAGGACGTGTACAGTATCACACACACGGTAGGTATGATTGGCAAGCTGATATCGGCAACACCATGTAAAGTAGGTAGTGTATGGCAGGGGGTCTGATATAGTATAGCCTAAGTATAGGCCTGGGTTCTGGCCCGGGGATCTGACAAGGCGACGAGGCAGGCAAAAGTGTACAGTGGGTGTACGGTGAGTGTACCAGAATTGTAGCCAATCTAGGTACTTCTGACTACTATAATGCAGTAGGTACTTAAATAGGTCAATGATTTGAATGGGACGGAATGGCATGAGATCAATCGGGAGGATGAGGAGCAGTCGCAGTAAGGCGTGGTAAGAGGGTTGGTTACAGTGGGTATTGCCTCTCCGGTACGTAGTACACAACAGCACAGAACAGCACAGCACAGCACACATAAGTAGGGATTCCTAGCTTAAGGCAGTAGAGTAGGTACCTACAGTACTTCATGATTGCGTCGCTGTCTATCAGGAGGTATCTACACTACGACCGAGGCGGATTTGGCATGCAGCAGCAAAACAGCGCAGCAAAAGAGGGTCTGCGGGTTTATGGTTTATGGGGGGGAAAGAGAGGGACCTGAAGGAGCAGGGTGTCAGGTTGGTGGTCTGCAGGGTGCAGGCAACGTGCAGGTGCGAGTGCGGTGGAATTTGCCATGACGCTAGCCCGAACCACGGTAGCGTGGATGGACCAAGCGGGCTTAGCGTGATCTGTGATACTCCGAGGCTTGAGACTGTGCGAGCGGCCGTTCCACGTAAAAGGACGCAATGGGTGCGAACTATCGGACCCGCGGGATGAGGGCGTGGGACCCGGTGCCAGACCAGTTACACCAGGCCGGCCCCCCAGTGTCCAAGTCAATGCACCTGGCCTGCACTGTTCTGGGGATCCCACGCATCACCACCTCTGACCACTACCGATCCGAACGAGCGTGCCACTGCCAAGCGCCCACGTAATAATTAGGCACTCTTGTTATCAGGTAGGTACCCAGGCAGGTATGATTCCATATTAACTCCAACTTCGAGCCATCTATCCGACAACATCGCCGTCCTTCTTCGGGCAAACTACACAATACAGTATACCCGACTGGGCATATGAGACCCAACCCCAATCTACCAATCACCAAACAGACAAACAATCCGCCAGCAGCCATCTCCCTGGCTCCAGAATGACCTGGCACATCCCGAAATAGGATACTCGTGTAACCAAGATAGCCTCGATTCGATAGTCTCCTGTCCATAACTAGTCCCCAACGTTAGTCTCTCGCCTTTGGCGAAACATCCATACAGAGCCGGAGACATGCAACTCGTAGCCTACTACGACCCGAGTCAAGAGACGGGCGGTTCTGCTTCGTAACATTGCCGCGTACATTACCGGTATTCCGCAAGTAGACCCCGATTATTGTCTCATTTAGGACAGCACAAAGACCCGAAATCGTTCTTTGACAAGAATAGTGCTGCTTACGTATTGGTCAAGACCCAAGGCGGCAGATTGATCTACTAGTAACTACGTGTCCGGATGCTTGTCTTAATGCAGTCGGAACTACACCAATTGGGAGATGTATTACCTTACTTAGACCTCACGATGATCTGGTGTCAGCAACGTTCGGACAAAACAACCCACTAACTTATCAGTCAAGCCGAGGAATAGTAATCGTCCACAATACTGGCTCCACGCCACAAGGCAAATCCGGTACCTCGGGATTTCAATTTCATCCTAGGAGCGGATATCTACTCATGCTATCTTATACGTAATATAGATATGTATTAGGTATGGGAGAGTCGGCCAGGTGTGTGCATGCCCGGTTCTTACTTTGGGCACAATTCTACACAATTCCCTTCTCCTCATTCATTTCTCAGACTCTAGCTCTCAGGAGTCTCCGCTTCGGGAATGACAATGAGGTGCGATATGACATATCAGATAGCTTGGTTAGGTAAGCATATATTCGGGCCAGCCGGCCGTATTCACCAACTTCGATCGACCGCAATTAGCAGCTATTACTATTACTCCGTACTCCCGACAGTATTTCCCATCTCGGGGATTGATGTACTGAATTGTACTGTATCTCCGCATTCGCTGACAAACCGCCGACGCAGTCTCTAGTTGCGCGTCACGGAGGCGAGGAATGGCTGATAGGATTGCTAATCTCGACGCAGTGCTTCCGCTCGCTTGGCACCTGTGCTTACATTCCGAGATTGTTTCGGCTGCCGAAACATTTGTTCAACCCGTACCTCCTCCCCTTTGTGGTTTCTTTCGTAGATCTATCACTGGATCTCTCAGTTGAAGAGCTATTTTAGGCCCTCATTGGCTTGAGTCCGCCGGTTTCTAACTAACCCCGCCCGAGCATTCCGTTCGAACCAAGACAAAGCCGATTCGGGACGATATATATCGCATGTCATTTATCTCCTGACAAACGAGGAGCACGTGCCCATAGAAATCCCGTGGAAACCACAAATGTCAATTATAAGGAGATCTTGCCTCATAGTAGGATGTGCCGCTACCCCGTGCTTCTGGTCCGCCTGATCAACTGGGGATTGGCACCCGACGCTAGACGCGGTAGATTCTTATTGTTGTGCGAATGGCCTGTCTCACTCGGGCGTCTCTCATCGACCAGTAAATTACATATTGTCTCCGACCGATGAGCTGCAGGCTTCGACATAAACGTGACTCGCGTAATATAAAAATATATATATAAAAGAGCAAGCAGTCGATAAAGGGAATCGAGATCGGAGACTTACTATGTAGGGAGATATGTGCACCCATAATAGATGCGCCCCCCATTCCTTCATGTCTCACTGTCGTATGGATGGAAGCCAGAAGCGGTGACCCAACGGACTCGGGGGATGCCTCGCAGAGAGAACAACGACCAGGCCCCGGCCATATACTTCAGAGTCCTATGAAGTCTTGGCTTGTAGGACTTCACAGGTCCCATCTACGTATAGACTAACCAATACGAAGAGTAAACTGCCGTATATGATTGCTACATTGCTATCTTAAAACATCGTTCACCGACATCACCTTGTAATTAAAACCCGCATAGTTCTGCCACATACATCTGCTGGTCGGTGGCTCCAAGACCGAGCCTGCATTCGCTACCTTAGTGACGCAAAAGCGGGCAAGTAGAGTCTCGATCTGAGGGGACTATGATGGCGCGATAGAGAGGATAATAATGACCAGTCCGTGCTGCTGGGATGAGAGGGTCGAGAACCCCGCTGTGGCTTCGACGATTGTTTGTTCGTCGAGGTGACCATGGGACGAGACCTGGACGAGACCGGCCTTGCCTGAGTAAGGTACCAACTAAGCTAGATGCACTAAAGTAAATTCGGGCTAGCGCAACTGCCACTCCGGACCCCTGCCATCAGCTCGCACACTAGCAACGCAACAACCACGAGCCAGGCTGTCGGACTTGGTCGGCGGTGGTCAACGACGACACTCCTCAGCGATCAACCTCCGAACGTCCAAATCCACGCCGAATTCGCACTTGCCGCTGTCTTTGCAATCGCTCGGAAACAGACAGACAGAAGGACGGCTCTCTGCATCTACGCCCCGAATCCAACCCGCAATGGCGTCAAAGAAGGACATGCGACGGCCGGACCTGAGTAAGACATCCCTCCCCCTTCCCGTGTGTGTCGCGGATCCGCGCATCGCGTCGCATCGCATCACACGGGTGGCGACGGGAATGGAAATAACACGCAATTGGAGAAAGACACCGGCATAGGACTAACGAGATGCACCAGTTGTCCCGTTCCAGGAGCCGCCCGTCGGCAAAGACGATAGCCCCGAGTTCTCGTCGACCCTGTCCTCGACGATGCCCATGGCGGCCATCTTCACGCGCAACAAGTACATCGGATGGTACGTCTCTCTATCTTTCCTCCGCAACTCCGCGCTCCCGAAGCGAAATGCGCGGCAGCCCTCCGTAGATAGGAACAAATGACGAACCCCGCCCCGGAACTCCGAGCTAATTGTAATCACCCCCTTTTTGTAGGGCCGCCGTCGTCTTCAGCATGCAGAGCTGGCTAGGCGAGAGCGAGGCGACGACGCAGACCACGAGCACGCCGGGCTACTTTAGCGTCGGGATGTCCAGTAAGTCCAACCAACACCTACCTGCTTTTACATTTATACATCTGCAGTCTACATACATCCCTCTCCCTTCTCCCGACCCTACGTCCCTACATACGATCGAACCTATGATACTAACCGCGAAACAGTCATGGCCCTCCTCGTAACCTACCTCCCCATCTTCATGCCCCCGGTACCAGGCCAAGCCCAACCCGCCGCGCCCGTCGCCGCATAAGCAATCGACTGATCGACCACCGAACGGAACCTCGTTTAGCTCCGGATTCATGCGTGTGGGTGGGTGTATGTGCAAAAGAGGGAGGGGATGTATTAAAAAAACCAGCTCCAGTTTGACGTCTCTGTGTGCGAGACACGGGCTTTTTCAAACCCAGCTTTCATCCCCCCAATATTCCGGTAGATAAGAGGCAGAACGAGAAAGGCACTGACAAGGTATAAAATACTACCGCTAGGGAGGCGGCGATGTAGGATAGGTACCCACATCGAAATCCGGAATCGGAAAACGTTGCAAGGCAGCAACAAAACGGGGGCCGGACAAAATACGCAAGAATACTACGAAACGACGTTGGCTTGTCTACAGGCCAGGTATAGACGAATGGACATCGATGTAACATAACATAACATAACAAATAAAACAAAGCAAAGCCGAGAAATGCTCACAAGCGAATCGGATACGAGACATGTTACAAGTTAGATCGACGACGCATCAAACAAACGCTAACACAAGAACCGTGACGCGACTACGGTAATAACCAGGACAGAATCCATCACAGAAAACCCAATCTCCTCTTGTGATTGATAGAAAAAATAGTAAGGAGTAGAAATCTGTCAGACATAGATAGGTAGGCATAGGCATAACTCATAAGACGAACAAACATCATCATTCCCCACAACAGGGGATGACCGCTCTGTTCTGTTCTGTCCCACGTTCCACTAATATATTTTGTGTCCCGAAGCCAACTCCAAACAAATGCGAGACCTCGCCCTACGCCAGCCAACCAACCAGCTTAGAAGAACAAAACGCAAGCAGAGAGACACAGGTCGCCCGCCTCGATGACGCGACGATCTCGTACCAAATCAATCATACACTTACTTGCTCCTCCTCGTCCCATTCTCTGCAACCCTAGCTACAATACATGATGAAATAAATTACGATTTAATCGCTCAGTTCTAACCGCTCACACCCAAATGCTGGCCGTGTATGCAAATTCACCTCGCCAGCTGCCCGACCTCGCACTAATCCTCGTCGAAGATCTGATACGTGTTCTGCAGTATCGTATCCACGGCACGGACCTGCCACGCGGCGTCCACAATATTGCTCCCCGGCGCCGTCCCCATGAGCGTGGGTCCGAAGACGATGGATAGGTTCTGGGAGTTCATGCGATTGACGGCGCTGTTATCCATGACCCTATGCAAGTGCAGCGTCAGGGCTCGTAAAGTAGCATAGTTAGGGTCCGGAAGGCCGTTGATGATGGCATGCATGCTATCCCTCCGCACGATCTCGTCGTCGTGCTTTGCTGCTTCGATGAATCCCGCGTAGTTCTCGGAAGTGAGGAGAGGATCCGGGAGATCACGGAGAAACTGCTTCAGCAGGCCGGCAACACTATTGACGTCATGGAAGAAGTTCTCAGGGTTGCGGAAGTCTAAGATATGGGATTCCTGGTCTACACAAACAGTCAATCAGCTACTGGCCAAGGAAAAAGAAAGCGAGGGGGTGGACAAACCCGTGTCAAAAAGATTCTTCAGCTTGTTCACATGCATCGCTGAGCCAGACAGGCGGTAAATGCCCTCCACGGCAAGACCGTACAAATCAACCGCCTGTATACATTGGTGTACGACCATGGGAACAGCAAACTGATCCCGCTCGTACAACCGCGCCAGAGAAACGCCGAACACCTGTTTCCCGCCCCCACTAGGATTACCAAATGTCTTAGGAGGAGACGCTGCGCGCGCTGCCAATTCCTGCGGTGGCGAAGAAGCCGCAAAGGCACTAGGCCCCCCTTGCTGTTGCGGAGGAGATTGTCTTCCTGACGATTGAGTCTGGAAGGGGAGCGCCCCGAGTTGTGGTGGGCCACTTTGACTACCCAAAGGGCTACTTACACTGCCGTTGAACCGCGATTGCTGAGGAAGGGCATGAGTCGAATTCCGTGCGTTGTACGTTTGCTGTGGCTGCACATTAGACTGAGATAGCATAGCTCCGTGGCTATAGCTTCTCTCGTGTCCTAATCCCGATGATGTCCGCTGAGCAGCCGCTAATGAGGGGTGAACATAAGTTTGAGCCGGACTACCCAGGCCCATGGGAGACGACGAGTCGAAAGTTGCTGTCCGTCCAACTGAGCTAGAAGGTGGCGCTTGGGTCTGGAGAGGAGGTAAAGTTTGACTATGGGGTTGCTGTTGAGATTGCGGTCTCGCTGGTTGTTGGTGTATTTGTGACACTTGATTCATTGACATATTATGCTGGGGGTTAAGAACCTGGATTCGTCAATATGTGGAATTCACAATCTCTAGAGCGGATACCAAATGAATGACATACCGGATTACGCTCATATGTGGGCTCGGATGTTTTGGGGGGTAGTTTGGAGTGAAAGCTAGTTATGAAGTCTTCGAGATCCTTCGTGTTATCTATAGAGTGAATAACTTCCTTAAGGCTATGTGAGTATTGGCTCTGGGAAGTGGTATTCTTTAATGGACTTATGACTAGCCCATTGCTGAGGAGTAATTTCTCGTTGAATGATGCTGCCCGTGCGTTGTTAGTTGTGGATTGGAGACTAAGATAAAATCGCACCCTTTACTCACCAAACTTCTGCAATTGTAACGTGGTGCCAGAATCGCATTCCCTTATGAGATCCTGCAGCGCTCTAATTGCTTCTGGGCGAGTCGTAGACTCCATTGTAGCCTTTTCGAATTGGTATGCTTCGACTTTGCCCTTATAGTCCGTATCTGCGGCCTGCGTCTTGTGTAAAAGGTACTCTTCTTGCTGCGCAGCGGACTTGGATCCTTTAATGCCGAATACTCGAGGCCCCTGCTTCGCCTCGCCAGTCCTCACGCGTTCGTATTCATCGGCCAATGCGTCGTACTTGGCCCTGGACTTGCGCATGGCCGACTCAAGATCCACCAGCCGCTGCTCAGCAGCCAGACCGTTCTGCTTCCATCCTTTGCGATGTTTCTCCGCCACAGCAGCTACCTCGAGGAGATCCTCGTGCATTTGATGTAACGACAAGGCAAACTGAGTCCCATTTTCGGCCATGCGGTCATGTATCGTGAGCATCTCCTCGTAATATTTGGCAAAGGTTCCTTGTCGGTGGTCGGCGTGGTGAATGTTGTCCTGACTCAGCTTGCAGAGCTTCTTCATCCCCCGCGCATGTTCGTCTTCCAGGACAGAGCGTTTCTTCAAGAAAACGGCGAACTCCTACACGAAAACCAAGTCAGCGACAGCATGACCAGAGAAGAGGATACTGTATTTATAGCTCACCTTGGCCGAAGCGATGCTCTGCTTCAAGCGGGTCAGCAGCGTCGTTATGCCAATCTAGAACTGTTAGCCGTAATCATCCTTGTGAGGGACATGGCTGAGATTCGTACATCGGAGCCCAAGACATCTTGGACTCGCTGGGAGACTTCGGACTTTGCGCCGTCGAGAGGCGCCGACGGGCTTGTCTCACTGGCCCCGACGCCAGCTCTGGCTCCAGACGAGGTGGCAGGTCTCGGGCCATTCTCGGGGGCAGGGCTAGGAATATGGCGCGGCGACATGCTGGCCGGTTGTTCGTGGTCGGGTTGCGAAGGCGACGGGTTGTCAATGGAGGTCCGAGCAAAGTCTGCCATGGCGGTCGTGGGAGGGTGTCGGCGTCGGCGGGTCGGGCGAATCTGGATATTTAGGTTACGTAGGTGCTGGCGGGCAGCAGGGACCGGGCACGGTTGGTTGGGTGGACGATCGGCAAGCTCTCGGAAGGTTATGTCGCACGTGCCAGCACATGTGCAGCCAGCTCAGTAACTCAGAACTCAGTCCTCAGTACTTAGAACTTAGAACTTAGTACCTAGTACCTGTTGCGGGCGAAAAGAGCGTGAAACGTGCGAGTGCGTCGGTCGTTCATGCGCGGCGGATCATCGAGCTTAAACAGCGTGCTATTTCCGGTTTTCGTTGGATGAGATAGATGTTCGACGTTGGACGATCGATATTCTCGACAGCATACGTGGACTGGTCAAGCAACGTATGGCTATATGCCTATTAATAGTCCTAATGCTGTCTACGCTGGTGAGTCGGGTACCGAGGTGTTATGCGACAGTGAGCCAGCAAAGCCAGACGACCAGCCGTCTCGTCGTCTCGTAGATGCTTGAGCCGACAATTGATTGTCTGATAATCTGTACTACGGTATAACTGCTGTACGAATCACTCAGTCAATCAATGAACGAGACCAGCAGATTGGACCAATAAATTTCGGGCACGGACTCAAATTGGGTTACCTAATACTGCTATACGTAAGTATATACCTTAGGTACCTAGGTAGCGGCCCGCCCACCACTCCTTCACCTATACACCTCACTACAATACAGCACTTACACAGGTCCTGTGCCTCTTACCTACACTACAAACATGCTCCCTATTTAAAAGCAGGATCTCTCCATGTTACACTTCGGGTATTTGTTAGGTAGTCCCACAATCTTAATGCCAAACTCTCGCGTGTCGCATGCGCAACCAACGTCAGGTCATCCTGCTCGCTAAGCCCGGGCCACGGCTCTTCCTTCGTCCCAATGTGGCGCTTGTAACACGGCGCTAGATAATCGACGCGATGGCACCGTTGATCGATCCTCTCCACGTGCAGTGTAGGTGGGAGAAGGGGATGCAGATGACGGATCTTGGAGAGGTCAAGGCTATTTCACGAACTACGTGAAACTCGCCTAGCATCCCGTCCCTTGCCCCCGTGGGGGCAGTCCAGCTCATGAAAACCGGGCAACACGGTCACCACACTCATAAGGTATAATACCTTCCTTATACTAAAACATAGGCATTGCCGCATTGTATACTCTGTACGTACACTTAAGTAGGTAGGTACTGGCGAGAAGGCGAAAGCTTGATTGTCCCCCCTGCTCGTTGACGCTGACCGAAATTCATCCCTGACACTTATGATTGGCTTGATTACATTCCGGGGGCGGTAGTATGACAGATTTTATAGTAGTATAGGAATGCATATCTCTACGTAAGTCTAGCTAGTTTCACGTGTCAATCGTATGAGTTGTGAATTATCAATGGTAGGTCACTTCAGATGAAAGAACCTCCGACCAATCCTTCTCTCTACAGTTTCCCGCTCATACATAGACGAATATTGACATTGGACGAAATACCAAAGAAGGAAGAATTGCGAACAGGCCATAATAGGCAGGGGTATGGAGCAGTTTTCGCTCCGGACATCGTCTTGAACCTATCCCAAACTAGGCTGGAAGTCTACTTACAGTCCATAACGGAACGCTTCGCGTTACAATTCCTATTATAATCAAAGCTCAGTCAGATCTTTCTCATCGACCTCCTAGCGTTGGCGGTCTTTAGCTTTCGGCAGGGCGAATAGGGGTCGCGATACCTTTGCCATGGCTTTACGCGGTTGGAAGATAATCGTTATTGTAGAGGTATGGACGTGATTCATCATACTAATATTCGTCTTTAGCATCTGATTCTGGCGATTCGCAATCGCGTGTCAAGACAATATTTGCTGAAAAGCCGCCTGAGCCTAAGAGCTACTTACTAGGTAGTTAGGACAGGGCTAACCCGTTAGTTTCGAGATGAGTTTCAACTTCACATCGTCACTTTTTCCTACAAGGTAGCACTCAGCTCTAGGACACCTTTCATCATAAGTGACCTACAAACTGCGAAAATTGCCTTGAAGTATTCCCATCACGTGAAGCTATGGCTTTACTGGACACGACTTAGTGAATATGTTGAACCCTCCCTTTAGTCGTCGTCGATTGATTCCCGCAGCCCGGCTCATCTAGGGAAGACAAAGTCTACGATCACCAAATTACCGATGGAATCCCAGCAATCCCGCAAATTCTAGATTGCAAATCAGAAAACTACGTTGAGGGTCTGCCGGCATCACTCAAGTTGGCGAACAGCACGCAAACGAACACCTTGTCACTATCATATTGCAGATCGACATTAAGAATCATAAGATTGGACTCGATTGTCGAAAGCCCGCCAAAATATCCTTACGATGGCTAGACCTGATCCAGACTCGAAGGCATCATATTTCTGATTAGAAATACCGTTAGACTTAGAGCATAGTTTCCAGCTCCATATCGATCCTACCTAAGGATTGTTCCGAATTGATAGTAGGTCCACAGCAATCAATCATCTTTGACACCAAAAGTCGCAACGTACATGGGACTGGTACTCCAAGGTTGCGCTCACAAACGATCTTGTCTCGTTCTCTCCGTGTCGCGGAAGATTCCGAATTCAATTTCGCTGCTGCGGTAAACTCACGAGTTGTTAGCGGGATGATGAAGTGGACCAAAACATAGGCAACTCTGCAAATTGGTATCGGTCTCTAAACACATGGTCGGGAGTGTGTAGCAACACAATAACAGGTAATTCTATAGATAATAAGTTATCTTATTATTCCTCCTCTAGACACTCGCGTGTATTTTTAAAACTCGTACTGCAGCTGAGGTTGCACCATGTCTCACCAAAGTACTTTCCAACCTCCCCCGCTCGACTTGATCAACGAGAAGGATTCTGGGTCAGTGCCGGTCGCTGCTGTGCTTCCCTCGGTCTTATTGCGTAGGCGAAAAAAAAAATTTAAACAAACGAGCAATATGGGCAACCGAGGCAAAAGATTTAACTGTCCTCATTGAGGAGATGTTACTCCGGTACGGGGAATCGAACCCCGAGCCCCGCGGTGAAAACGCGATATGTTAGCCGTTACACTATACCGGACTTGAGAAACATTCGCCGATATCACAATATAGGTAGTAAGAAGCTGTGAGTGGCCAGAGTAAGGTTCTTACCAAATATTGGAAAAAAACACTGTCAGGCTGTCTACGACGCAATTCTCGCAACTTCTCGTGAGGTGCTTTGACAATATTGCTAGAATAACCTGGATTTGTAGTTTCCGACCACCTGCAGATTTGCAATAACATAAAGACTTGTCACTAGTCTATAGACTGACAATCACTTCAACCCGGGTCCCCGAATTACGTCGTGAAAGCTATACGTATACTATCAATCATGGATCCTAGGCGATGAAATGAATCCGCCATCTCTCAATCCATCGCGGCGCCCATAATCTTTCCTGTCGCTATTCCTTACTCGCTTGATAGCCCCCATGAACGCAACGAGCGGGTCTTGCTAAGGCTAGAAGATATGCACTACAACGTAACTTCCGTTCCAAATTAGTGTGGTGGCCATCTACTATTAGAATACCCGCTTCTAGCACTGAACGCGTTGCCCGTGCGGCTTTGGATGGCAGTGCAACGGCGATGAATAATGGTATTTTGTGTCTCGCTCTTCCGTTGAGAAGGTAGAAAAAGACATGATAACCACCTGGCATAGCCAAAGTGAGAAGAAACGCACACGTGGTATTATATTATAAGTTGCCGCTGTAGTTAAGTACTAAGGCCTCGGTAGACTACACAAACTAGATAAACTTTGGAACAAATCACTACATATTTTCTAAAACTATTATGAATAAATGGACTATAAGCCAGATAACGAAGCTTATATAATTAGAGGAGAAAGTTATCCCTCCGTTGTTTAACAAGATTGGTTCCGTACGTAACAAGAACTGGTAATCCAGGCCTTGGAAGGACCTTCATATCAAACTGATAATCTTCTCTGGGATCAAGAGCCATTACGTAGTAGAGTCCAGGAAGGAGATCTACGGCTTATATGCCTGAAAAGCCTGGCTTTGCCTTGCCTGCCTCGCTTTCGTATAATTGTCTCGGGGGCTGTAGGAGGTCAGGAGACTAATTAGAGGAGAGATTAAAGGCTTCATATGACCATATTAATGACCTTGTGATATTCTTGGTTCTCTAGGTTAATATGAAGCTTGGCATCTGCCTGGATTTGAAGAAGTATGAGAAAGAGGTGAGCCCAGCTTTCAGTGCCCATAGCCTCATTTTTTCTCGGCGTACTTGGGCCGGCCGGTTCACTAGAACCCTTGCAGTGATAACAGCATACCATTCGGATGCTGCGTTACTAGAGCCAAGGAACCTTCTTGCGAGGATGGTGTTAACGTCTTAATTATAATCTTTCCATTACATATCAAGTATCTTACCGGTCCTTTAACAAGGAGAGAAAGACTGAAGCCTACATCAAGCTACAAGCTAGATAAAGGCTAGGCAAAGCGACGCATCCATTGCTGCCGAGTCAGGCATCGTAGCCAATAAATAGAGAACACGAATATATCCAACAGCCACAAAACCCCCTGTCAACCAATCGCAAGCCCACGCAACCTCATCGGCGCTTATCGTACAGTGGTCTTGGGGTGTATTGGCCCCTAGCCATGAAGCTGCATGGCAACATGGCGTTTATCAGACTGCCGTGAGCCTCTTCCAGCTGGGCCTTTCAACCTGGCTATTATACCACTGTGTCTAAGACTTTCGCTGTGTATTGGACTGAACGCGTTACGCGGCCTATTCATCAGAAATATATTTTTCCTACTTTTAGAGAGGCAAGGCGACGTTCTGGAAGCAGCACCCGCTTCCTAACCATGGGGCTCTTCAAGCACGATAAGGAGCAGAGCCTAGCTCAAAAGGCCGACCCTCCGCACTCGAAGACTACATCAGTACGCCGCCAGCTGGGAAGACTTCTGGGCAAGAACCACAGACAAGCAAGCAACAACAGCCATATCCGAGAGGAGCGCTCTGGAGATGGCTCGGACATTCCCGATCTTGACAGTCGTCTGCCGTCCAACCATGAAGATTCCCCCCAGATTCAATCGCTTTGGGACCGCGCATACGACAGCCTTAGAAAGAATGAACCGAAATTGGCGGAGGACTACGAGGAGCTGCTCTCAAGATACGCGCAGAAGACGAGTACGCATCACTTACAAGTTATGCATTACAGACATTGACAGATTGACAGCTTCCGCGTCAAATGACGAGCCTGCGCAGGCCACTCCACCGGACGACGTGAGCTGCCGCACCGACAGACAATCTCAGCAAGCCCAATTGAAAACTATAATCGCGGAGGGTCTACAACGAACAGAAGAGAAGAAAACAAAATACACCATCGCCGGCCATGAGTTTAACCTGTCGAATCAGATTGACCAGGCCGCGACATTGGTGCTGTGGGCAAAAGGCTTGATCGGTGAGGCTGTCAAGCAATCGCCAGAAGCTTCCATCGTCTGGGCCGGTGTCTGCATCATCCTCCCGCTCCTCACGAACCCAAAGGTCGCATATGAAGCGAACAGTGACGGGTTCGCATATGTGACTACTCGCATGCAGTATTACACTGAGCTTGAGCCTCTGCTGCAGCGGCTCGCAAAGAACTCCGAGGTCCCCGCTGCTTTAATGGCGGAAGCTAACAACCACATCATACAGCTTTATCAGGACATCCTCGAATTCCAGATTCGAAGTGTCCTTAGATTCTACCAGAGCCGCCCTAGACGTTATGTCGGCGACATGATTCCAACACGAGATTGGAAGAAGATGATAGTCTACATCAAGGAGTTCGAGGGCGTTGTCGACAGAACTCTGATGCAGATAAACCAATCCGTGGCGAGACAGGAGCTTGAGTCTCTTAGCATTAAGAGCACAGAAACTCTTGGAGTCATGCAACAGTTACTGTCAGTTTCCGAAATGCAGGTCCGCATTGCAACAGAGCAACTGGGGATTGCACAGAGAGGGCTTGAGATCCAAGAAGACGAAGCCAAACAGAGGCTATCTGACAAGCAAAACGAGTGCCTTCAGCTATTCCGTCTCACTGATAGCAACAAAGACGCTACGTATGAGTGGTATAAAGACCGTGTGGAAGCTCGAGTGGACGGTACCTGCGAGTGGTTCCTGAAGCACGAGAATTTCCAAAGGTGGTTGGAACAAGATTCAGGACCATTGCTAGTCTCTGCAGACCCAGGCTGCGGAAAATCTGTTTTAGCCAAATACCTCATCGACCATGGGCTACCGCGCTCACCAACCATTTGCTATTATTTCTTCAAAGACCAGGACCAGAACACGGGCCGCCAAGCGCTTTGCGCCCTGCTTCACCAACTCTTTTCACGGAAGCCGTTCTTGATTGAACATGCTATGGGGCCATTCAATGCGAATGGGCGAGGTCTAATCAACTCAACAAGCTCACTCTGGACGATCCTAGGAAATGCCGTGCGAGATCCCCGGGCTGGGCATATAATCATAGTCCTGGATGCCCTGGATGAATGCGCCGAATTAGAATTTGAGGACCTGATGCGGAACATAGAGAACCAGTTTCCCGGCAATCAGTCAAATGCTGGCAAGTTGAAGTATCTCCTTACGAGTCGCCCGTATGAGCAGATCGTGTCCAAATTTCAGCATTTCTTAGAGCATTTCCCGTACGTCCGTATACCGGGGGAAGAAGAGTCAGACACAATCAGCCAAGAAGTAAACCAAGTTATTAAATACCGAGTAGAGAACTTGGCGAAAGAGAAAAGGCTCTCCGACAAAGTCAAAGGTCACCTAGCAAAAAGGTTACTAGAAATTTCGCACCGTACATATCTCTGGGTATACCTTGTGTTTGATTACTTGGAGAAAGAAGACTTCAAAAAGACACCAAACGGGGTTGATTCGACTATTGCAACACTGCCAAAGGATGTATACGAGGCGTATGAGAAGATTCTGAGCAAGTGTACCGACAAACGCCCTGTGGTCGAAAGGGCTTTGAGCATTATTTTAGCAGCAGGTCGGCCGCTAACGATCCTGGAAATGAACGTTGCTTTGAACGTAGACTATACCTCAAAGTCTATTCATGACCTCGACCTAGAGGAAGAAGAGGACTTCAAGTCGCGTCTCCGATCCTGGTGTGGATTGTTTGTTTCAATCCACCACGGGAAGATTTATTTTCTTCATCAGACCGCGCGAGAGTTTCTCTTGGCTGTGCCGTCGCCCGGAACTATCCCGTTGGGAACACACTGGCAACACTCCATCACTAGCCGCGACGCACACCGAGTACTTGTAGAGATCTGCGTAATCTACCTTGACTTTCTCAATTCCGACGGTGTTTCGACAGATGAGGGCTGGGGAGCCGACCAAGACCATGACGGCTACACGTTTTTAGACTATTCAGCCAAAAATTGGGCTGCCCATTTCCTCGAAGCCCGTTTTAACAAGGATGCGGGTATAATACCTTGCACTTTGAGAATTTGTGATCCAGATTTGAGGAGTTGCCCAAGATGGTTCAACATGTATCGGAAGGCTCAATGGGGAAGAAGTCCTTTTCTGCCTATGGCCAGTCTCCTCATATCCTCGTACTTGGGGCACGAGGTAATTGTTAGACTACTGCTCGATAAAGGCGCCGACCTTGAATCTAAAGATAAAGAATATGGCCAAACGCCGATATTGTGGGCAGCTAAAAAGGGCCATGAAGGGGTTGTTAGACTACTGCTCGATAAAGGCGCCGACTTTGAATCTAAAGATAAAGAATATAGGCAAACGCTGCTATTATGGGCAGCTGAAAATGGCCATGAAGGGGTTGTTAGACTACTGCTTGATAAAGGCGCCGACCTTGAATTTAAAGATAAAGAATATGGGCAAACGCCGCTATCGTTAGCAGCTGGGATGGGCAATGAAGGGGTTGTTAGACTACTGCTCGATGAAGGCGCCGACCTTGAATCTAAAGATAAAGAATATGGCCAAACGCCGCTATCGTTAGCAGCTGAAAAGGGCCATGAAGGGGTTGTTAAACTACTGCTCGATGAAGGCGCCGACCTTGAATCTAAAGATAAAGAATATGGCCAAACGCCGCTATCGTGGGCAGCTGAAAATGGCTATGAAGGGGTTGTTAGACTACTGCTTGAAAAGGGCGCCAATTTGGCTCACTCTGCCTCTGGCAAAATGGCACTATGATTTGCATCCAGGGGAGGGCACAAGGAGGTTGTTAAGCTGCTTCTTGAAAAGGGCGCCGACCTGAGCACTTCGTGTCAGCAAGTAACCCTTCACGATGTACAGCAAATGCATCCGGAGTGTGCTAATTGAGGTATCACAATAAGTGCATGGGATAGGGTGCCGGAGCGGTCGACCGCTATTTTGTGTTAATTTAGAAACTATAAGGTAATGAAAGTTGCATATATTCCGACTCTGGGTATAACTAAGACGGAAAATTCATCGCGGTCCTAGGGGTCACCTCCTTCGTTTGCTCTCCCCTTGCTTTCGCCATACAACGGAGCTTGATGTCGAGACGAGCGAAGGAAATCTTTCCATATCAGCTGAATGCCTACTTGAGAGGAAAATAGGGCAACTTTACATCTTTGCAGATTTATCTACGTCCCGTGGTTAACGGTTTTCAAAGGATTCGCTGTACAGAGTTCGCACAAGGTACGGAACCGACCGACTGCGAGGCGGGGGCCTCCGATCAAGAGCATCATATTTCAACCCATAGTACAGATTGAACGTTAATATCATTGCGTATCACTACGCCTGTCTACATAGCCTCAAACCCTTCTAGTCCTCTGTTGCGCTCTGTCACGATATTAGTACTAGAACAAAGAGCATGTATGTATATAGTCAAAGACTAGCCCCCGAAGGTGTTTAGACCCCTCCGTGCAACAAGAAGAGCCTATACGTACCTCAATATACGAGATCCTGACATGCTCAGATGAGCCCTAGCCAAGCGTCAAGCCGCTGGACTTCTTGAACCATTCGGGAGAGGGGCCAAGAGTGTCCACTCGCCGGCTTGCCAGGGAATCTCCTGGTCTGCACCGAGCAGTCTTGGCGCCGGCATCTGGTTCTGGCATCCTATCTGATTCCTACATGCAAACAGAGACTCATCTCTGGGTATATTAGGCGCGGCCATTAGTTGGTGCTGTAAACGCATGAAAGCCATTGTGCCGTCGTGGTACCTGATGTTCATGTCGACGCCGAATATGCCGAACATACTGTATGCAATGTCTTCAACTCTTGTAGTTGTTCGCCCGGCCATCAAGCTCATCTTGACGGTGATGCAGGCCGATGAGAAATCTTTCGTTCCCGTCAAGTAGTCCACATCCATGCCCGTTATCCGTGCGAGTATGCCTGCCAAATCCTTTTGAGTGCCCACGAATTTCTAGTCCCTATTGTAGAATCGAAGATCGGCTGGGGCTAACAGCTCTTGTAGGGTCCATACACGGGAGAACGATAGAGACGGCCCTTCCCTCTCTATACTATCGCAGGCGCCAGGTTCTCCACGACGGATGGAACCCGCATCACTTAAATACGTGATACACAGCAGCACCGGCATACCAACTAAACATTGATCTTATAGTCTCGTGTAACACGAAGGCATTTTTCTTGTCCATGAAATATAAGTTGATCCAAATCCAATGGCATCGCAGGTTGCGAGCGGCTTTCCATGCACCGCGAATTCTGTCAAGTTAGGGCATGCTGGCTGGTGTTTTGCCTGAGCGAAGGTCGGCGACCACGTCCTTCAGCGTATAAAAGTTGACTACATCCCCGACCCAGCGGTAGGAAAGAATAGCGTATCCCATCTTGTTTGAAGTGTGTCTGCTCAGCGGGGCATAACTCGAACGTGGTCGTGCTGAGGACATGCATGTTGTCAATAGTGTAAGTGAAGACTGCGAAGTTGGGAAATATTAGAACCACAGCTCACTTCGCGGAGGACATGTCAGGATAGGTGATGTTCCAGATTCATAACAACTCTTCATCGGATTTATGCAAAGATTCGGATGATTTGGAGCTGAACTGCACCGTCTAACTGTCTAGATGCAATTCTTGTAGTACAATAGTCTCAGAAAGGATTAAACAAGATCCAGCAATGTATACTCATTGACAGGTTCTATTAGTGCTTCCCATTTCCGTGAGGAAACCCCGAATTCAAACTCTGAATTAATAGATACCCCAGCTCAGATATCAGATGGATTAGGGAATAGTAACGTGCGTACCGTTTACAAGCGCGTCCCCATTAAATTGATGATCTAAAGCAACGCAGGCCTAAGATCGACTTCAAGCCTGCTTGGTTTTAAGCTCCAACTCACTTTCCGCCTCTTCGAACGTTATCATCATAGCTTTAGCGACCTTATGGACATCCCCATTCTTGTGTGCTTGCCTAAGTTGGGCTCGAGTCTCGGCATCTACCGAATGGGTAAACATCGCGATCAAGTCCGTCTTCCAAGGCTGAAGACCGAGCTTGCGGGTCTCGAAGATGGTATGCAGGCAGAACGCTAAACCCATAGAGCAGGCCAATAGGGGTACAGTAATGTAGGGCCATTTGACCTCTATGAACACTACCCAGTCCTGTGCCGTACCGTAATGAGCTGTGCCGGAAGCGTCTCGCATCCAGTTTGTCAGGCTACCAGCAACTTTATCAAAGGTTGCCGTTAAGTTCGTGCTTTGATAAAGGGCTTGAATAACCGATGGCGCGTTATGAACTCCGTCGTGCGGCCATTGCATTTCTTTCGCGAAGAAATCCTCGTTGACCCAAGCAACGGTGCTTGCCACGGTGTTTTGCGTTAGATTAAACCTAGTTGTGACGTTTTCTGGTAAATGAAGGCGTTGAACATCTTCCGGGGGTATGACCAGCACAAGATCGCTACGTACATCGTAGCCCCCGCTCTCAATATCATAGAATGAGCGGTTATTCCATCCACCAATGTCTGTGATGCCGACGTACGAGGAATAGTCCCGGTCAGACCATGATTTTATTTTCTCCTCTACGAGTTCTCCGGCTATAACGGAGGAATTGATGGCTTGAGTGCAAAAGTATAGCGCGCATTCCGTAGCAGTAACAGGGGTATCGTCCCAAGTTAGATCTCCTTTCCCATAGCTATCCGCCGCCTTTATAATACCGACAGCTGTGATCATAGAATTGAGGTTACGCAATGATATAGTAGCCTGTGGATTTGTTATTCTGGTGCCTGCTATCCAGACTGAACCCTTCGTGGCTCCCGATGCCATGTCGTAATTGGAAAGATTCAGATACGGCAAAGATTTGTGAGTAAATGGAAATTCAGGGTCCATTCCCAATTTTCTGGTCGTTAAATGACGCGTAACATCGTTGCATGCACTACAAATAGCCAGTGTTATGGTTGGTATCCAGGTGCAGTTTGCTGTAGGGCAAATAAATGATGCAGTTTGGTTCGACATAGTAGAGGGTGAATAGAAGAAGGCGTTGTTTATAGCGGCCACCATTCCGAAGTCTGGTCGAGACGTGAACCCTAACGCATCAGTTAAACCGTCGGAACCATACGTTCCAACGTCGAGGTAAACACTGCGACTGATCTTCGCTTCATAGGCAATGTTTGCTAGTCCAGCACGGCCGCTGAAGGATATGATTGATTGCAAGAATGGCTCAAACGTCAGCAATACTATCGTAACGGCTGCGCCGATAGCTACCCAATGGCTATGATAGGGTTAACAAGAGTTTTCATCGTAATGGAAACCAAAATTCAACATTACTCACCGTGCTTTAACCCAGACGATCAGCCAAAGGCTACCCCATGGTCCCCGGCTTGCGTCATCAAACCTGTCGAACGCCAGCAGGCTGTCGGAACGCTTTCTGAACCAGTTCCATTTGGCCTGTCCGATACAAGAACTGATAGCAAAACCAAGAGATGCCCGAGAGATGGCGGCTAAGATAGAGATTGTTGTATTCGGGGAGATAGGCCCTCTCCAGTCTGACAAGCGCAAGTTGTGCATGTAAGTGAGAACAGCTACTAGAGATATCATAGCACTGGCGCTCAAAGTCAAGAGGATATACTCCCAAGTCCAGCCTGGGCCACGGGTTGACGCTTTTGGTGGCGAAGTGTTGACCTCTTTTACCTCTGACAGCTTGGGCTTTATCGGAAACTCAGGTGCCGTCGAGATATCATGTTGTGGTACAGGGCAATAAGTTCGAGGATTAGAATCAGGCCTTGTCCCAGTAATAGGCACGAGACTGGCAGCACCGGAGGACGTATAGGGGCCAGCACCTGCCGGTAAGAGCTGATGGAATTGCATTGAGCTCATTGGGTTAGGGCGACTGGATGATGTCAAATGCTGAAACTGGAATGTAATGAACTCGAGAAGTCGAAAACGGAAGGTTAGGCGTTGTATTTAACTACCACAATGCGCAGACACTCAGGTCTTAATATAGAAGGGCGTTCAATGGACCGGAACCAGAAAGATCAGGTCATTCTAAGCCGCAATTAGATTCCATATTGAGATATCGTCCTTCTTACAAATTGGGCTGGGCTACAGGTGTACATAGCGCAGTCGCCGATATGCCCCCGACATATCCTCTAGCCACCATTGGGAAGAATCGAAGCGTAACACCTTGAGACACATAAGCAACCAACGTACAGAATGATGATAATGGCGCAGTTAGAGCCACATACACACCAAGGTGGAGATAGACGGGTTTCGAAGAAGACGGCATTATAGCGGTGTAGCTTGGTACAATATTTAAATAATGAATAGATCCTAGAGTAACGCGTACCAGATGCTCAAGTGTCTCGTCAAGGACAAGCTGCCACCAATATACCAACCAAGTTGGTTTCGTCGAATAGGGACACCATTGCGAGAAGACGACCGCACCAAATCCCGAGAACGGCCCAAAATATTCAAATTTGGCCCGACAGATATCGCGAGCTTACGCGTTTGCCGAGTTTGGTCATATGAAGCGTCAAAACACGCAATGGAGTCACCAATGTCGAGTATGGCGTGTGACCAAGCATGAGGGACAAAAACTTTTGTGGCAATGCTGTCGGACCTGTTTGAGACACCACGAGCCTCACCAAAATCATGGTAAAACAGTCGGATGTGGGAACTATCAGCGAGAAGAGTACATTGAGATATAGCCTTATTGGAACACAACTCAAACGCTGCGGAACAAATCGAAAGAAACGCTAGATTGTATAGAGAGGATTTATTAAACAATATTGTGTCAAGCTAACGCCTGCTTCCTACCCGCCTTGTTCGCTTTCTTCTCTTTCTTTTTCGCTTCCTTCTCAGCTCTTTGCGGCTCCCATTCTTCGAGGTTTTGCACTAGTAACCACTCTAGGGATTCGACCCTATTCCGCTCTCCCCAGCTGGTCCAGCGGCTCTAGGGATTCTTCCCTTTCTGCAGCCTCTTCCAGGACCGCTTGCGACTCGATCTCGCTGCCTTATCGGCCCTGCGGACCTTATGCTTGATCTCCCACGTCGCGATCTTGGCAAGCGTAGTCGTCGCCGGGCTCGGGGCCGGCACGTCGAACGAGAGCTCGCAGATGTACTGTGACAGGTACTGAAGACACCTCTCCTGGCATGTTAACTCTAGAGTCGCCTCAGTGAGCGCCGCGAGGCACGGATCTTTCTTATCGAGTCCGAACAATTTCTTAAGCCGTTCCGTGCTGATGCTCTTGATGTGTAGCTTGCGCCGGTGGAAGGACTTCTCGTTCATGAGCGCTATGTAGTCCTCCGTGTGCTTGTAATTCAGGGCGGCTGCGGCGGCGACCGCGATGGCCTCTATAGCGTGGCCGTCACCCTCTACCATGTCGTAGGGTACCAGCCCGACAGCAAAGCCCGCGACTTCCAACACGCGGAATGCGACGTGGGGCGTTATGATGATGTTGAGATTGTCGACGAAGGCTACGAAATCCTCTTTCGCGACGGCGTGGTCGACTGGCTCCGGCGCCCTTTACGCGCGCGCGAAAGGGACCGCACCCCCTGGGAATAGCCGCGGGATCAAAACCGGTTTAGGGAGAGACGGGAACTCTGCATCTTCCGGTATGGGGGGGAAGTTTGCGGTCGCGAGATCGAGAATGCGACTCTCGGTGACCTGCAGCCCCAAGTCCTGAGACGGAGTCGGGGCGGGCTCAGTATCAACACAGTCGGCAGATGGCGATGTCCTCGGTAGCCTCGTTGAATCATTTCCATCACTAGGGGGAGTCGGGTTTGAAGAGACTCGGGGCACGGATAGAGTCTCCGAGCCTATAGTGCTAGGATAGAGCAGGCCTTGTCCGGGGCGGTGGTCCATTGTGATTCTCACCAGTATCAGACTGACTCTTTCTTGACACCAAGGAGCGGCCGGCCTTGTTAAGGTCCTTACGGCATCCCCGAGGAGTTCCTTTGACGACATGACTAAGCTTTGTCATGGAGAGCAATGGCAACTGCTTGATATGTGGATGAAGTAGGCAGTAGCATTTCACATCATATCAAAGCATACAGGGAGGCGACCCTGAAAACAATTGTCTCGAAATACTGCCATCGTGACCGTTAAATGAAGCTAAGAACTAAACCTTCATTGGAGTTGATCGCCATCTTGCCTAGATTGGCATAGGGCTGGAAGAAAGCTGAGCAGTAAAGCCACGATAGAATCGCTATTTTATTGGGTTACTTTGTATGCTCGAAGACCCTCGTATCTCGTATAGCGTTGAGGTGTGTTGTATGCCGAACATCACAAGTACGCGAAAAAATGTTGGCCTCAGGCAGGCGTGATCTAAAACTCAATGCAAAATGCCTAGAATACACTAGCGTCAGCACCTTGGAGGCTTAGGTTACAAAGTAGACAAGGCCTGTCGGTCCGTCACTGCGATGAGACCAGCTGTTACTCTCTGACAAAGCTATTTATGGATCAGAAGGGTCTTGCCAGGCGTTACTAGCACTAGTTAGAAACCCCCCCACTTGGCTGCGGGAGAGACGCAGAGGCGTCGTCATCCCCAACTGAAACAGCCCATATCCTTATCTGTCCATCACTCGACAAACGAATGTGATCTTCATCCTACACCTACACGCACCCATGAAAAATTAAACTCAGTAACCTCCTGCGAATACGAACGCACGCCAACATGCATCTACGTTCTTTTGTCGCTGGTGCCGGGCTGGTGGCCGCCGCGAGCGCCCTCTTGCTCCCACCTGACCTGAGTATTATCGACGATTCCGACGATGCCATCACTACTCTGCCTGTGTCGACCGAAATCGATGCCGATGTCACCGTCGCGAATGCGCCTCAGAGCCAGACCCTCGACTTGGCGTGCCCTGGGTGCCTTCAGTTTGGTCGTAAGCACCGTAAAGAGGTCCCGAGTCACCTGAAGCTAGACTTCACCATCGAGTCCACCGATGGCGTCGACCGGCTTACTCTGAACGGGTACGAACTTTACCCGAACCCAATCCCCCTTCAAGATACGCTCACGGCGCCGGTCCTCCCCAACATGGCCGACCGCCGCATGGGCGTGCCGCCGCGTTTCCGAGGCGGGCCAGGCCGAGCCTGGAAAAACCAACCCCTCGGCTTCGCCATGCAGACCGGGGTTGTGGCTATTGACGACGATGAAGATCTACGGCTCATCAACGTCGAGCTCCAGATCGTCGAAGTGGGCAATATCTTCGTCGAACACATCCCTAACGTCCAAGTACAACTGGTCAAGACACCCTCCGGCAAGCTTGCTATCGGCGCCATCGAAACTATTGGTTTCCGCGATGAGGACGCCGGAGGGAAGCAGAAGGAATGCTCCACCATGGTTTGCAAGTGGAAGGCTGTGTTCTTCGAGAAGCTTTCTCATATCTTCAAGAGCTGTGGTGGCCAAAAGGGACATCCACAACCCCCTCACCACCACGGCGAGCACGGACAGGGCCATGGCCCTCACCCTCATCACATGGGCCACAAGCCCAGCTGGGGACATGGTTTGAAGATTTTTGTGCGACATATCTTGTTCCCAATTTTGATTGGCATCGTGGCTGGTATCTCAGCCAGCATGTAAGTTTCTTTCCTCGCTTGTATCCTAACTCATATTGGCAAATGCTAATGAGAAGTAGCATTGGTATGATATTCGGCACCTTCGTTGTCTTCCTCTGGCGCACATTCGTCCGCCGACGTGGCTCTCGAAGCTCCCACAGATGCCGATATGCTCACAAGGCGACTAGCCATGAGCGTGCTGCTGATGAGGAGAAATCTGGTCTGTTGGATGTCCAGGAGGAGACCGAGGCCCCACCCGGCTACTTGGATTCGACCACGGTTGTCGCCGAGGAAAAGAAGCCCGAGAACGAAGCGTAAAGGGGGGCTAGTGAGATGACGGGACGTGGGAAGACGCCGGATGTTTTACACCCCCGGGCTGTCTTTCTCACTTGTAATATTATGCAGGCAGGCTTGCGTGTAAAGGTTGCGAGTTTCCAAAGATGATGTGGTCATGGATAGGCGTGGTTCATAGTGCACTATGATTGTGGAATTGAGCAAAACACTCCTTTGGTTTGGATTTCCTATAGTATTTCTAAACTTTTGCCGGACCTAAGAAATTAATCCACGCTCTTTTGCGGCTATTTGAAAATCTCTTAGAATTTAGCAATTTTGAGATGTGTTTTGTATGCTCGTGATGGTTAGCTGTTTGACGACTTCGAATGTAGTGAAACACGAGCTGGCTAAGTACTAGGTGGGTAGGTATCTTTCGAAACTTGAGTCTCTCTTCGCCGGAGCTAAAACTACAGTGAGCTCCTATCCTATCCTACTAGTAGTGGACATCTGATTGTATGTATGCATGCAGGTAACTCGAGATAACTTCAATGTTATGATAGCTGCTGCGCGCAGAGTCGCATAGGGTCCCTTTCGTTGTGGCTAAGAACGCAGTGCTTGCCGATACGTAGGTACCTCACGTAGGTACCTTCACTGCATTTCTAGCCCCAAGAAAGGGGATTTAAGACGGCTCGGAGGACCCTCAGAAAGGTAGGTACCTACCTATGTAGGTAGTAAGTAGGGTTATAGTACTTATGTTGCGTACCTTTCTGAGGGTCCTCCGAGCCGTCTTAAATCCCCTTTCTTGGGGCTAGAAATGCGGTGAAGGGCATGGGGGTTGTTCGGATTCCCAGCCGAGATGGGCAGCGTACAGAGGAGCCATTAATATAGGATCAATCAAAGGATTACACTTACTCGCTTCTTCGACGCACAGCCTAGGTTCTTGAATGCTGGCGCTTGACGGAATGATATTTCTAAGCTATTGTTACCGCCGGCCTAGACTAACAAATGGGCTCGTTGTGCTCTCTAGCTTACAACTACACAGGCTAGTCATAAGAGTTGCCGCTCGTTGTATGTAAGTGCTTTCTAAGTTGTTAAGTCTAGGGGTAGATAGATAACAATTCCAATTGCTTTGCAAAAAGTTCGAGAGCTCTCTATCGCTTAGTTCTCTGTCAATTTACTTTATGCGTCCTTGTCACAAGAGCTGTCATAGACGAGTTGCTCTCGTAGCACTTTGGAGTTTGGCCCACCCGCTCTAATCGAGCACGCAGTCTAGGAGTTTTCGTAACTTACACGGCGCCTCGCACAACTGCTTCTATGTCGATGTAAGTGTTGATTGGACAGACGGATCTTAAATCCCCATAGACAGACACAGTTGGCTTATATGCTACTATCACTGCCGAGTCTTAAATGATTCAATGCCCTCTCTGGACAATGCTACCGGGTGCTCTGCTGTTTCCCTTTGCTGAGTCTATGAGTAGCAGGAATGCTGGTCGCAAATTGAATGACATTCCTAAATTGCCGCAAAACGTGCTAGCGGGTAGAGAGTGCGACAGGACGTGTCTCTAGAATCTCATTGACTTTTTTAATAGGGCTTGTGGTGGCTCTATATTAAGTTGTCTCAAATACCTACCTACCTCTTAGCAACTACACCCTAAGCTTTGTTGATATACAGGCTTGGAGCAGTGTTCATTTAATCCTTCAACACAAGAATGTAAGTTGCCTTAAGTTCACTTGAGTTTCCGACATCCTGTGTTATTAATACATCGGGCTACCTGCAATGTGAACCTTACAAAGTGGAGGAACCCAACTACTTCCATGTAAGTTAACAACAACAACCATAACAAATATGTGCAAAAGCTATTCTCAGCTGAATAAACCTGAATAAAAAGGCAAAAAGGCAAAAAGGTTCCTCGCGATAAAAACATTGCTAATGCTGTAACGGCGAATCGAACGCCGGTCTCAAGCTTGGAAGGCTAGAATGATAACCACTACACTACTACAGCATGGTATGAGTTGAGGTGCTGGAGACAGAGTATATATAGGTATACTGTTCCACTTTACTGAGGTGTCTTAATGGAGTCGTAAACAACCAATTAGCGAATGGGGTAACTACGAAGTACCCACTTCTTATCTTCCCGCTCTAAGCTACCGAGGATCAATTGAACCTCCATCTTTCGCTAACATCTAGATAGTATCTTAATTTGATGCACCTTATTACGAGGCTTATTAAGTCAATGTTTGCCACCCACTCAGGATGAGCAGTAGCAACATGCTGTGCGACCCTTGAGATAGGAAAACGAAGCGCCAGTATCCTACTCAACCCCGTTACGAAGAGAAGCCGTCGTAGAACGGCCTTGTCTGGATGCCAGTATGCAGCGCCGCATTCTCTTCCGACGACTCCAGCTCCTCCCGTCCCTCAAATCAAAAAACCCAACTCCAGCTCGCCTGCTCATAAGACAGACGCGGCTCGCCTCTCAGGGCCGACCACAGCTTCCCTTCCTCTCCACTCCCTTAGCGAGAAACCAGCAGTTCCGTTACCTGACGACAGAGCGGAAACGATGGCTCGTGTATGAGGTGTATCGCGGGGTCAAATTCACCTTCTACTTATGGGCTATAGGAATATGCTCGGTGATAGCCTACTGTAGCGTACAGCAGGAATGGCTCGAGAGGAAATACCCAACACCTCACGAATGGGGGTTTATAACGAGACTGCGGTTCCGCATAGCGAAATGGGGACCCGACCGGACCGATTGGGTCGAGACGGACTGGGTCGTGATCGGGGAATACGTCAAGGACGTCATCAAGAGACTGGAGGATAAGGATATCGAAGGCGCGGGACTGGAAGACCTGACCGAGGGCGGTATCTGGATCGATGGGATCGGGAAGTCGGGCTACGATATCACGGCAAAGAGCGAGCCGTGGCGGAGAGGATACTACGAGGCATTGATGCTCGGCGCAACAGCCGCCGAACAACTCGACGACCACGTAGTTGACACGACGCGCCATCTCGTGTTTCCCGCCAGCACCATCATCGGCCCCTCGAACCCGAAGCCGAGACCTATCCCCTTCGGTTCCGAGAAGGCGCCGCTCGAGGAGAACTGCGAGCGCGCATATGACGAGCCTGAGACCTTTTATATGCGCATATTAACGACGCGGGGTTTTTCGTCGCGACAGAAGATGGATGCGGCGCTGGCTTATGCGTCGTGGCTCGACTTTAAGGGCATCCCCGACGCTGCTCTGAGGATGTACGAATGGGCGCTATCCATCGCCTCCGAAAACGTGCCGCCGACGGAGGTGCCGTACGATGGGCAGTCATGCGTCCTCCGACACGACGCGCGCGCGCCATCAACGAATATCCTCGACGCACTCACCGCGCTCGCTGCGCACAAGGCACGCAACGAGGACGTCTCCACCGCCCTCCCCATCCTCCTGTCCGTCCTCCGAGCCCGCCGCTCCCTCCCCGAACAGCAAGCAAAAGAAAATGCCTCCACAACCTCATCATACAAACCACAAGCACCCTCCGACTCTCTCTGGACGGTTGAAAACGTCATCTCTACCTTCAAGCGTCTAGCCGCGCCCCCAGCATACCCCCCGGCGCCCGACGACGGCGAGTCGCCCCCCGTGCGCGACGCGAAGGAGCGCTGCGAGGAGGCCGGGCTGAACCTGTACATCGGCGAGATCATCTACGCAAGCGGCCAGGGCAAGAGCCGCGAGGACGGTCTGGCCTGGACGCGCGAGGCCGTCGACCTCGCCGAGGAGCAGCTACATAAACTGGCCCCCGGCGCCGGCGACGCCGACGCGAAGAAAACGTGCAGAGAATGTCTTGCCAGCGGGCTCGAGAACTGGGCCAAGATGGCCGCACGCCTCGCGCGCGAGGAGCGCGAGAAGGAGGAGACCGGGCCGGGTAGTAGCGGTTCTTGGTTCAGCCTCGGCCTCTGGGGCGATGCTAGCAAGACGGAGATGACGCCCGGCCGGTGGACGGCCGAGGAGAATGTCGTTAAGGAACGTACTCGTCGCGCGCAGGAGGTCCTTGATGAATTGGAGGCGCCGAGTAACCCCATCAGCTCGTTGTTCTCGGCTTGATTGATCTGGTTTTGTTACGAAAAAATTTAATCAGCTTGTGCTTCACTGTCGTTAGGAGGGCGAATTCTTGAAAAACGGATAGGTACCGCGTTTCAGTCGCCCACTGTACCTCGAATGCGATATTAAGTAGTAATGGTCCCCTTTGGCGGACAACAAACTCCTCGCGCATGGCAATACGCCATTACCAAAACATGTAGCCAATGGAAGGCTCTGTCTTGTCTTATATGTTGTATATATATATCCCGCCAAACAAATTCGGAACACATCAAAAAATCGCCATCACATCGAATAGGGAATTCATCTATGGGCCAAATAAAAGCACTATTTCTTCTACTTGATCTCGTCTTATGACTAGCAGCTATAGCTATCTCACGGCCTCTGGTGAATTTACCCGTGTCTAGTCGACCTGACTTACCGGCCGGATATCAGGAGACGTAAATTCTTCACGCCCTCATGTGCTGTCATGAGATCATTTCCCGCCAGACCCCAAGCCGTCATGTATGGCTGGAACTGGACGACAGCTAGAAAGATAAGCCGAGCCGCGGGATAAAAGGAGGCGTGAAGAATAACTATCGCAAACGTGAACCCTTCATGCCTTGTCTTCAGGACCCTTCGTCGTCGTCGCTGCCATCGCTGCTTTTAGTGCAGACAACGTATCGCTACCGATCTTTCCCACCATGCTCATGCCGTCTTGCCCATCGCCTTCAGATTTCTCCTGGTCAGCTTCGTCCGCCACCACCTTGTCCCTGGGAATGATGAACAATCCGCCTGCACGGGCATCATCGCCCTTTGAATCACCCATAGCGCCACTGCCCTCGCCCTCCCCTTCCCAAATGCCCCAATCATTGCTTTCGCCAGAGCCGTCAGAGTAAACGACGGTGAACACGGGGTTTTTGTACGGCTTGGTCTTGGTAGAGGTGTCGGCGACTTCCTGCAGCCAGTCGAGCACCGTGGTGTACGAGGCGATGAACAGCGTCTCGACGTGCAGCGGTTCGCCGGCGCTGAACACGGGGTAGCCGAACGAGGTGAAGGTCGTCGTGTTGCGGTTTCCGGTCGGCCCTGAGAGGATCATGCCCAGCTGCTCTGGGGAGGGCACGTAGGCGCGGGCGCGCTGGGAGATCTGTCAGTTGAACGCACCTTGGTTTGGGATAGATGGTGTTGTGGTATGGCGAGGTGCGAGCAGAGGACACAAGCATGGAGGATTGGGACAAGGAAATGGAATTAAAGATAGCGCAAACTCACGTCCTTCAAGAACTCTCGCAAACCATCGCAATTGAGCTCCCAGATCGGAAAATGTCCGCCAACAGACGCAAAGCAATTGATGCGACCGCCCACGCGCTCCCACGTCGCATTGTTATTCAAGTATGTCTCGACGACATCCGCGCCGTCGCCAAGACCGATGATATCAAGGCCCGCAGCAGGATCCACGAAGTCCGGCACGACCTTCTCGAAGATGTACTTGACATGTGCCCCGAAGTTCTCGTTTCCGGGGACGCGGTTGGCCTTGGGGTCGACGTAGTTGCCGAAGTGCGCGGCGCTGCGCATGGGCGCCGAGTCGAAGGCGTACTTGCTCAGGGTCCGCCGGCCCTCGGGCCACCAGATGAGCTCTCCCATGTTGGCGAGGACGATCCCGGGCGCTGCTGCGGCGTCGGTCGGCGAGCACCGCTGCTGGAGAAGACCCTTGACGGCCGAGACGAGGGAGCCCTTCTCGATGCCCCCCTTCCCGCCCAGCACGCGGTGCGCGAGCACGCCCAGGTCCTGGTGCGTCTCGCCGAATATGACCACGACCCGCGACTTCTTCGCCAGGTCGGCGCTTACGAAGATCGGGACGTTGGGGCCGGCCGGTGCGCTTGTCGTGCATGCGGGGAGGAACAGCTTGCTGAGCCCGAGCTCCGTGAGGCGCTTGTGGATCTCGTCTTGGATTGCCTCTGGTGGGTTGTCAGCTTGTGCTGGAGGAGTAAAGTAGGAGGGAACTATGAGGCAGGTTCACTTACGGTTCATGGCGAAGCGCTGGCGGTCGCATATGCGCATGTTGCGGTTGATGAAGTATTTGAAGTAGTTGTCTTCATTCTCCAGCGAGCGGACCTCGTCATCTTTATTGATGAAATATCTATTGTGTAGGCGGTTTGGTCAGAAGTTTTCTCCAAGATATCCTGAACATGCAAGGAGATGGCTTCACCCACCCGAGGCTCTTCATATCACTGGGGAATATGGGGTCTACGGGTAGAGCAGACCACTTGCGTACGAACATGGCGATGGAGTATGCAGCTGGGAATTTCTGGTTGGTGGCAACAGATATGCAAGAGGTGAGATATGATGGTCACACGTCGACAAGGCGTAGAGTCGTGTAGAGAAAGAGTGCGAGTGCGAAGTGGCGGGGAGGTACGTGTGTAAGTAGGTAGCCAGAGAGAATTGATTGCGTATCTACTTGTCTTCGTAATTGCGTTGGAGTGAATGTTGAAGGTGGGAGACGTAGAGCGAGAGTGTGTGATGATGGGATAGGTGCTTAACTTGGGTATAGTGGCTTGCCTCAAACAAATAGAGGCAGGACTGCAAGTGAGCAAACGGAAGCTGTCTGCGGCCAGCGGAGATGGAGCGGGCAGGTACGGGTGCGCAACGATGGCAAGGGCAGTAGCAAGAGTTAAACGGCTTCAGAATTGCATTTCAGGATGCAAGATATCTACACGACCTGGAATATTCCTGTTCTACAACATACCTGTATTACCTATACCTAGGAACCTGAGCTTGCCCTGGAACAGCCAGTTGCATTGCCAACAATGAAAGTGGTTCGACAAGTCCAATATATGTGGATGACGACTCTCCCAGAATACGGTGGAACGCAATGTACGACAGTACATACAGATGAAGGTGCTCTTGGTTGCCCCGTGCTAAAGCATTGGCTTGTTGTACAGTATTCTATTCTTCATCTATACGTGTTGGATGATGTTGTACAGTTGAATGAGGCTTAGGTGGCAATCATGCAAACGGCATATCGTACACGGCAAGTCCCCAACATCACGGCCACACTACCAGCTAGCCTTCTGCACACCCGGAAGGTTACCCGCTAAAGCTTGCATTCTGAAGTTATACTGCACTCCTTGTTAGTCCTCTATCGCCAATTTCGCGAAAACGGAAGGTGGTCTCACTCTTGATAACTTGAAGTCCCGTAATATACCTCTTCCCTTACCACCCAGCAGACATCGTCCGCGGATCTGAGTCGGCCGTGTGTAGCAGTGCATCTGGGTCAGCTGAAGCTGGGCTTCGGCCCGGGTTCGTGGGGGGAGCGTGGTGTTTCGGACGATGTATCGGAGTGCTTGCCTATTGCGCCCAAATATTGTCAGCTACGTGGCCAATGGCATTTGCGCCGGTGATGGGAGGATGGGTTGTGTTGGCGAGAGGGATGCGCACCTCTCGGGCTCGTGCTCGGCAAAGACCTTCCGCTTGGTGTGGTCGCGGATGACCTTGATGTTGACAAAGGAACCAATGTCCAGCTTCTTCGCCCGGAACATCGACATCTTGGCGGTTGTGGGGAGGTTGTCGTCGATGATTATGCCTCGTTGCACGCGACTTGCAGCTTTGACGCTCTAAATTTTGGAGATGCGGTTTGCTTGTCCATGCTCAGTTGACGGCTGGTGACAGACCGGCGACAGCAGCTGCTCAATCTCAACGGTCCAGCCATGATTTAGACTAGTGACCCACTGATCAACATCTGCCAGGGGTTGATGTGCATTGTACATTTCACTATCCACATTTATCCATTTATCGTCGAGTCGATGACGTCTACCTAGGTAGATCTGATATCATTCTAGAGCATAACGCAATAGTCATGAATCTCGCACGCCACGAATAGCTTTCGAAAGGGTTGCGTATGACTGTGTAGGGGCAGAGTGATATTATGACGTAGAAGGGTTTCTGTGGGCGCAGTATGACTAGATGTAGAATATAAAACACCAAGCGATCTGCTACTATTCAACATTCTTTTACAACAATCAAGACCACCTAAACATTTTACATCTACTACTAAATTTAACCGTCCCTTTTCCGTGTTTGAAAACTATCGCATACAATCACAATGTCGGGATACTCCAACGTCGGTACAAGCGGTGTCTACGAGGCCGGTGACCAGAGAAACTACAAGGCCTCGGAGGTGCCGCGTCCTGAAAGATATGAGGAGGGTGTCGAGAACTCCCACCTGCCAAATGACTCTAGTATGCTCTACTAGAACCGCATCAGAAATCATAGCCGGCGCTAACACATTGAACAGAGGACGAGAGATCCATTGCCAACCGTCTAGCCAACGAGGAAGTACGTTATTCAACTGTTCATCCACCTTGACTCATGACCGAACACAAACGAAGCCTGAAAGATCCGTGCTAACATAAACGCTGTAGCGCAAGCTGCACCGCAAGGAGCAAGACGACCCTGAAACTGCCGCTTCGAAAAAGGATCCCACATTGCCGGTATGTTTTCCACACATTGTCAGACTATTTATTTCGCAGACCGTGGTCACGATAAGAGTAGTTGAGCAGTTGCTGACTATGGGATGGTAGGCTAAGCTACACGGCAACGAGCCCTCCAAGGGCGCTAAGGTCGATTCCGACCTGCAGGCCGAGGAAGAAGAGTACCTGCGGAGGAAAGGCAAGGCCTAAACTGGCTATCGGCTTGTATTATTATGATCACGAGTAATGATATCAGACCATAGGGGTCTTGTACCAATAGCTCTAAAATAAAAAAGAGTAAAACCATACTGCGATCTGTTCATATGGAAATGTTCGTGAATTGAAGTAGGATCATTATCCGGGGCATGATCTCCCCGGCCGCTGTTCGAACCAGGGAAATCATAGGGCTATCTCATTCGCTCGCTAAATCGCTGTTCATTGAAACATCGCTATGCGGGAAAGACGAAGAAGAAACCGACCCACACATCATAGCTTCGCGCCCTTCGCCCTTCTCGCCTCCCTCTCCTTATCCTTCAAGAGGCGTCGCAGGATCTTACCGCTCGGGCTCTTGGGGACCACGTCGATGAACTCGACGCCGCCCTTGAGCCACTTGTAGCGCGCCTTGTGTTCCTCGACGTACTTGCAGATGTCGCGCGCGACGTCCTCGTCGGACCTCCCGGCCACCGAGGCCGACTTCACCACGAACGCCTTGGGCACCTCGCCCGCGCTCTCGTCCGGCACGGGGATCACGGTGCAGTCGTTGACGGCGGGGTGCGTCAGCAGGTGCGCCTCGAGCTCGGCCGGCGCGACTTGGTGGCCCTGCGCAACCGCGTGAGTTCGATGAACGTGTTGGAAAGCGGTGATATTTGACCAGTCTAGGGGTGGGGAAGAAGGAAAATGGGAGAAAGACTCACTTTCACCTTAATCAGCTCCTTCAAGCGATCGACGACGGCGAAATGCTCGTTCCCCGAGGGCGCCATCCTCACGACCGCGACGTCGCCGGTGCGCATCCACCTCCCGTCGCCGTCCCAGACGAACGCCTCGGCCGTCGCGCGCTCGTTGTGCAGGTAGCCGAGGGTGACGGAGGGGGACTGGACGAGGAGCTCCCCGCGGCGGTCGTGCGTCGTGATCTCGCGGCCCTCCTCGTCGAGCAGCTTCGCGCGGATCCCGGGCAGCAGAGACCCCGAGGTCCCGACCATGACGTCGTTCTCGGCCGTGCCGAGCACCACCGTGCTCGTCTCCGTCATCCCGTACCCCTGCCCCACGGCGATGTGCGGGAACGCCCGCAGCATGTCCTCGTGCGTCTCGGCGCCCAGCGGGGCCGCGCCCGTGAAGATGAAGCGCACGCTGCTGAGGTCGTGTTTCGCGCAGAGCGATCGGTTGCGGAGGAGTTGGATGATGATTGGTGGGACCTGGGACGTGGGTGAATAAACACTTTGTTCATGCGCTCTGTGGAAATTCCCATATGTTGGGGATATGCGGACTTACGACGTGCAGGAAATTTATCTTGAATTTCTGGATGCACTCGAGGAATGTCTTGAGCTCGAACCGCGGTAGAACTATTGTGCCATCACCACGGTATGCACCGGTGTTAACAACCATGACCAGTGCGTAGATGTGTGACATGGGTAGTAGACCGATCTGCCTCTGTGTTTCGACGTCCTTTTGCCGGCGGCCTGTTTCTTCGTGCCATCGGATCTGCATCGCATTCGCAATTACGTTGCGATGTGCGATCATGACGGCTTTCTATACGTTTCCATCCCCTTTTTAGTGGTGTTTCTTGGCAATTGCAGTGCTAAGTGAGCTGTGAGCAAACAAGTGAGTGTACTTACAGGTAGCCCTGAGGTCCCGCTAGAGTAGCAGAGGTATGCCACTTGACGAGCTCCTTGCCCCTTCGTCCATTTTAGAGGTTCAAGCTCCGGAAGGGATCGGCCCTCCGTGATCAGATCGTTAATTGTCTTAAACCGTGGGTCAGGGCGCTGTCCCGGAACATCGAGAAGGAAAACCCTGTCGTCGGGGATATTACTTGCTCGCGCCGCTTTTAAGGCGTTATCTACCAGTGATGGGCATGTGAATAGGGCCTTGGACCCCGATGATTTCAGCTGATGCTCTAGTTCGGCGGCCGAGTACATGGCGTTGGCTGGCGTCACGATGCCAGAGAGGCGATGCACCGCAAACGTGGACATGAGATAGTCAATCTTTACCGCTTATCAGCTCGTCGGGCTCGTACTACGAATAGCAATCTCTTAATGCCTAGCTTACTGTGTTGACTGAGTACAACCCTATGACTTTATCCCAGGGCGTATCTTCGTTCGGCCGCCATCCCATACGTTTTGACAGAGATCTTGCTAGGAGTTCTTGTCGCTCACGCATCTCGGCGTGAGTGTAGGTCTTCCCCGTCAGCCCGCATGTGAAGGGATTCTGAGATTTATTAAACGGTTGCCGGCCATATCTTTCGTTCCCGATGAACTCATGTAAGGGGATTGAGTCTGGCGGATCTGCCAAAGTTGGTGAATAAATATGCTCATTATTGTCATGATGAGCAGAGAAGAGCTACGTACCGAAGGGCAATTGAGGAACCCAAGCTGGCTGAGTAAAAACCATGTTGCTATCTTAGTGGAGGTGGTCTCGGTTGGGTATTGGTGTTCTACTGTCTTGGCACGGCTGAGAAGCAAAACACCATAGATAGATTCACAATTGGGTTCTAGATAAGGGAGAAAAACTGCCGAGGAACGAGGTCGATGTCAATTGGTTCTACCTACCTAGGTAGGTAAACCTCAGCTTATGGCATTCCCATAAGGGCTTAACCGAGTTGTGATGCCCGCGGTTGGGGTTTCGGTGTTAGGGGTTTGTGTCTCCACAATGATGCCCCGGAAATGGCGGCCCGGGGGTAGTTCGCGCACGCCATCCTGGGCCGAGCTGGGGTAATCTCCAAAACTGGTGAGTACGTACTTAATTAGCTGCATTACTAAAAAGGATCGAAGCTATTACAATTGAAACAATTTCCAAGTATTTCGGAGTTTGCACATGATTATAGCCTGACGTGGTTTTTTATATTGACGTTGATCCTCATCAACTATTGTCTTAGCCCGTTTCTTGTTTGATTCCGAAGTACCTACCGGTAGCGACCGTTGCCAAGGGCCCTTTTTTTTTTGGCATGTCTCATTTTATTGCAGCACTGCCCATGTACGACTGGCCCGAGCGCCGAGCCGAAGTCGACAAACAATGGGTCGACTTGCGGGATCGGCTGCGAGCCTCAGGGGTAGATGCACCAGATCTTCTGGTGCGGTGTAACGCAGACATGCCCTCTGTCCCAGGTGGTATTCGTGACTCTGAAGGCAATATCATCGCACCGGATCCAGCTACGCTACCCCCGGACGGACTCGATCTTCCCACATTGTGGCGGCATCCCTCCCTGCTATTCTCGCAAACCTGCTTTGGGCCGATGGAGCTTGGCCTTGCTCGCCACGTGGAGGTCGTTGGCCACCAGGACTATTCCGACGTCGAAGGCGGCAGCGCCGAGTTCTACTCTAGCGCCATCGTAGCAAGGCGGAACACAGCTGATGCGCCAGCACCGTCAGATGGAAAACCAAACTTACCACTCCAAGATTTGCGGGGCAAGCGCCTCGCGTATAACTCCACGGACTCAGTGTCTGGCCTTCTTAGCCTGGAGCGTGACCTTGCCTCGTTGAATGAGGATCTGTCCATCTTCTCCGAGCGTCTGGAGAGTGGAGGACACCGTAATTCGGTCATCTCTGTAGCGGAGGAGAGCGCGGATGTCGCGGCTGTCGACTGCTTTGCATGGCAACTCGCGCAACGTTTCGAACCCGCAGCTGCAGGGCTTGCTGTCATTGGTTGGACTGCTCGCCGAAGAGGTCTGCCGTTTATCGCATCTAGACATATTGCTGCACCAATAGTTCAGTTAGTTGCTCGGGAATTGAAAAACTTGAAGCTCTAAGAGCAGTTACTGGAGAAAGTCAAAGAAAAGGGGTTCGGTGGTTGAACTGAATAGACTTCTACTCTAATCTCTCTCTTCCCATATAATGAAGACACTGGATGAGGAAATATCATAGATTCTATAGAGGCGATAAAACCGATGAGGTAATACATACATCTGTGTTATTATGGTTTACCTGGCAGACCATCTTTCCTCTATGCTACCGTCTTATAGCCGAGTTAGATATGTGGCTGTATGTTGTCATGCAGCACGCCAAACGCCGGGGTTGTGAGACAAAATGGTACAATCCACCCCTATGACTAAGCCACGTCTTCTCATTTGAAAGATTGGGATTGGAAAAGCATGCTCTAGGACCACAACTATATAACCTATCATCAAACTAGTTATGTCTAATCAACTAGTTGGTTCAAGGCGCTGAATTGATATATTGCTGTTGGTAGATCTCCTTTTTACCGTCTGTGGGAGGCCGGAGAACTTGGATGCATACCAACGGACCTTGGCCATATCACATTGTTTGAAACTTTACTAGGTAGTGCAAGTAAAAAATCTGCTATTAGGTATTATAGGATAGAATCTCAATCCGTCATATGTGCTGTATCATCAGAAACTTCACTTTGTATGCAGCACAGCGTCATGCTGGAGGAAAAGGGCATCGCATGAGTGCCTTGCTGAAGCCTTGACAGTTGTTTCGAGGAGCCATGTAATATTTTGCAGCTAGGCTACACAGCTTATCCGAGATTAGATGTAATTCGAAGAAATCATTTATGTTGCTATGAAATCAGAAGTTCTGCCTAGTCGGGTTCCTGCGCAACAAGCGCGCTAGTATGTTGCCTGGGGCTATGTACTTCACAGACTCACTATATCTTCCGCTCGTGCTCCTTACATGCTCTCAAATATGTTCCTAGCTTCATTCTTCACCATCTCTACTACGCTTTCTTGCCACTGCAAAACCCAGCCTCCTCAGACTTGTACCATGCGCCGATGCTCAATTCCAGCGACGGTATCTACTACTGTAATCGACAGTGCGTGCTCCTCGACTATCCGAACCGCAAGCCCGCCTTGATTAAAGATATTTACGACCCCTTCAATCGTCTCAAGAGATGCGATTATCTCCAAGGCCGTCCAGACACCAACGTCTTCAAGATTCTCATCGACGCCTACCGCCTTCGTATGAGTAACAACAATACCTTTAACGGCGTCTTTCAAGATTACAACAACCCTGGCAAATTCAACGATTTCCACCGATTCCTCGACCGAGCCAAAGCCATTCCACGTATGATGCCATCCTAGTGGGATGACAAGAAGCAAGCTGGCTGGGTCGCCAGCGGGCTGGAGCTCGCCTACTGCTACGATCAACTGGGTGAACGTTGGCATTCATTACAATCCTCCCAAGCATTATGCTGCCCGAAAGCATCACACGGATGATGCTCGCAAGTATTATGATGACATCGCCCGCGAGCACCACTATGATACCTATATGGATTGCCAACTGCACCTGCTGGCGGAGGATATATACGGCGGCAGCATCGGCGATACCGGAGACCGACTCCTGCGAGAACAAATCATGAAGCGGAATGACGACGAGCTAGCCGAGATAACGGAAACTGGGAAAGTGTTGCGTACGGTGCTTTGGGGTGATGGTGTCCGCCGCCTTTGTATACGGTTGGGCATTAATTCACATCGATGCAGAAAAGCAGGGTCGTGATCCCCTTTGATGTACAGGCATCTTCTTCACATCTCTGCCAATAGATTTCACTGACGGCGTCTTTTCCATTTGAGTTCTCGATTATGTGAGATACACTGCGTACCTTTTGTCGACTTCCTCTTAGTACATTCTCAGAGCGAAAGAGCAGCGATAATGGATAAGATGTTGATGGTTTTACATCTGATCTTAACCGAAAAACCACAACCATGTTGGTTGATTTACCGTCTGATTGCCTTGTGAGACTGCTGGTAACGAGCTTAGATATGATTTTCAGAGACAAGTGATTGATGGTGCAGTAGGCCTTCCCATAATAAAATTCGCATCTAAATCGCCCGACAGGGTTTGGAAATATTATCTGTATATCTCTTACTTGGCTAAATAGGGCTTATGTTCTTAATGGCCCGTTGGATTCCTTAGAAGATTATTGCTATTCAAACATCTTTCCAAGTCCTTTTTACAACAGCCTCTGCATTTACGTGAGCCCTAGTTTCTTCGCTTCCTCTCTGGCATCTTTGATCAGCTTGATGTCATCTGAATCATCATCAGCAACAGTGTCAGAATCACTGAGACTAAGCGTTGAAGCGGAGGAGGACATCCTAAGAAGCTCTGTGCGGATCCTCCTTGCTGGGGGAGAGCCAATATCCTCAGTGACGATATGCTTGTAGTTGTTCAACAACTCTGTGATCCCTACTGTCACTTTGCCAACTTTAAAGCTCTGCAGCAAACTGGGCGCAACTTTCTTCACAGCCCGGTGCACCTCTCGGTAATGTTGCCGGTAGGCACGCGCAGCAACTTCGACGTCTCTTTTCTCGGGTTGTCCGATGCACTTTAGCGCCGTTTCCTTGAAAGCCCTCGTGAATATCAGAACCAGGTCGCAGGCTAGTTTCAAGAACAGCCGCGCTGTAGCCTGTACAACAACTGCGGCATTCGCGGCCATGGGTATCAAAAAGAAAGGGAGTCCTCCGGTGGCGATTGTGGCGAGGACACCTATCGCATTGCTTCCTTCTGCTATTGCCATGGCAATACTGCCCTTCAAGTCATCCCATACGTTGATTTTGCAGATTTCCAGTATTGTTGTACTGTTGATGGTCGGGAGACCAAAGCAATCTAGAACCGTCTTGCAGACTTGAATCGCTGCTGCTGTACGATTTGAGGTAGGGCCAGCTGGTATGCCCGCCGTTGTAGCAGCACTGGCCATAATCTTCTTGTAGATGGCCATGGTTTGGCCTATGGCATATTTGATTTTGAGGTCAATATTAGCAACCTGTGCGCGTACATAAAGCATCCTCACCGTTTCCGAGCTAAAAGTTTGTAATGTTGTTTCGCTGAGACAAGTTATTGATTCTGCATCATCTGCTAGCTGTTAATAGCGAGTTCATTGAAGTCTCAATACGACGTAGACACGTACCTATTGAGGTTGCTACGCAGGCATCAAAACGGCCTCCAACATTGTTGATGTCTTCCTGTAAGCGTTGCAGGAGGTCTTGAAGTTTTTCTCGGGCATATTCTTCACAATCTTCTATTGTTACTTTACGTCCTTCCTTTCGGAGTATTTTTTTCGCTTGACCTTCTTCGATAGAAAGATAATTATCTTTCTTTGTTGCAATGACCACGACGGGGATATCATCGGCGTACTGGGAGATAGCTTGGAAGAGCTTCTCTGTCGAGGCCTGCTTCATTCTTGTACTGCTGGCCTCAACGCAGAACCTATAATGTTTTCGTCTCAGTTTAGCTATATTCACCTGCAAAACGTCGTAGATGGCCAAAGTAGCAGCATTCTGCACAACGTACCAGATGACATGCAAGCGTTGGGCAAGCTCTGTTTCCTTTGATTTCTTCTTCAAGAAATTCTCAACGACGTCGAATTCGGCCACTTCCCCGGCCTCAAAACCTCGTGAGTCGTGAATGATCAGGTCGGGCCTATTCTTCCATGTGATCTCTTCCTCCACGTTGTGTATACCCCTTTCACGATCGCTTGTCTGAATAAGGTTAACTTCTCCGGGCTCCTTGTAAGTTAAGAGTATCATACCTTCGTAGCCTCTACTCCAAAAACCTGATTAATTAATGCAGACTTGCCGACTCCACAGTTGCCGCAGACTAGAATGCGCATCGCTGGCAGACTTTCAGGGACTGTTTCTCCTCGCTGGTTCCAATAACCTTGGTTCTGAACCGTGTGCTCCAATCCCATTATCTTCTCTCTCCAAATCTCGATCTGCTCGTAGAATGGGAACGACTTTCTATCCAATAATGCATGGAGGTATTTGTCCATGATCATATATACAGAAGGGTGAATGATGGTGCCTTGTGGTGCTTGGTTGTGGGGTCAACACAGGTTATCAACCATCAGAATGGGCTTGGGTAGGTTTATACTTAGGGATGAACTCACCAAACCAGCAGTAGCCCTTCAATCCCCCACCAGCGGAGACATTATCGAACGGTGTTCGCAGTTGTTGGAATTTGGCCAAAAGGCCTGTTGCTGGGTGTAGTCGGACTGCGTATCGTTCCCCATATAAACTGCTTCCATCGTGTATCCAACAAATGTTGCGCATCTCCACAACTAACCCATTCTCTGTGGTACAAGACCAAGCATTGCGCCCACCGCCGTCAATCCCGACAATTTCCAATGGATTGTGAAGCAAAGCTCGGCCACCAAATCCCCCCTCGAACTCGAAAACGAGACCCAAAGCCTTGCTTTCAAGTATCATCCACTGTAGCGGATAGAGTGCTAGGCCGTCCATCTGAGCAGATCCTCCAATGTCTCTGTGTGTGCCGACGAACCAGGCTTGAACGAAGCTTCGACGTAGTAGATTGCAGGTACGATTGCCCCACGATGGCCATAAGCCTTCAACTTGCATGGCCTTCCTGTCTTCGTTGAGCGCGAGGGCGGCTCGCATATGCTGAATTGATTCATTGAAGGATATGTCGTAGAGTGATTTATCGTCTACTGCCTTTACAGTGTCAAAAGCGCCTATAAACTTGATAGTAGGGGCTTTCCTTGTCTTCGCGTGGAAAAGGCTATGAATCTATCACTTTCGGTTAGATGTCTTGCGGAATGCTAGTCTCGCAGTATATGGAGAACATATAACTTACGGCGCCCTCTTCGCCAAGCGTTGAACCCTTCTGCATTTTCTCATATATCTTGAGACCTTGCATGTAATCTTCATGGAAGACTTGGTTGTTGTCAGCAAAATCAGCGGAAACAAGAGCTCGTAGGTAATGAAGTAAGCCCGCCACAGCACGAACAACATAGGCACCACGACTGAATCCATATAGCCAGACTTCATCATCTGGATGCGTCAAGCGACAGCACTCTTTGTACACGTTCTCAATCTGTTCGAAGCATTTGAGGCCAAAGGCTCCCGTATATATTTTCTGCAACTTGGAAATGTTGTTTTCCGATCCTATTCCTGGAATGTAGATCTTTTTCTGAAAGTACCTATAGTCACAGACGGTCAGCAAGGCACTCTGTGATGTTCAATTAACTAACCGGCTTCCTGATGCATCCTGGAACACTCCTTTGCCGACGCTCGCGTATAGACGGTATGTGTTTGTGATGTTGCCCTGTTTGTTGTCGCCACCGTCTGGATCGAACCAAGTTCCGTCGACACAAATAATAAGACGAGTTGGAAGGACTTCAGTCATTATCACTGTCTTCAAGTTGCAAGTCCGGAAATGTATTGCCTCAGATAGAGAAGTGACGATTCTGACCACTGGCGATAAGCAGGTGTAAGACGTCGAAGAATGATGGCAATGAATTGTCCAGAATTGCTCACCAGAATTGCCCAAATGATGAAGAGCAAAAGATCACATATGTTTATGGGACATTAGTGCTTTCATACACGGGGGATGCAAGCCTCGGGACCGAGGATTTTAGGCTGAGGCAAGCCACCATTACTGTGCCCTTCAATGTTACCTCAGCCGTAGCCTGCCTCAAGCCATCATATGCCCTGATATCTTCTGTGTGCTGCACATGCATGGATGCATTTTCGTATCGGCCGTACCACTTACGGCACCAACCATTCACAATTTATCGTTCAATATGTATGCAGTAAGACACGCGCTAACGTGCCCTTGTCCACCAGATTCTTCAGTATATCGTACTTCTTCTTACTACCTTCTTAATTTTGGGGGCTTAGGTGGGGGCGATTAGGATTGAAGTGTGAGTAGAGATATGGGAGTTAACAATACGGAAGGAATCAAGAGGAGCTTCAAGGTGTGAAACGGACCCCAAAACGCCCAACCAGATTTTTCTGGAAGACCTGACAGCAAGGACCAAGTCCAGGTCAGATTTTCTGGCCGAGATATGTATTAATAAACAGCCAGCCTTACATCATAACACATATATAGGTATCTTAGATATGCATGGTATAATAGGGTACGCGGGGCAGGTACCGATATGCATTTAATCTGTATGTAATCTAGGTATCCATCATCTATGCCGCCCCCTCTCGATATCAGTTTCAAGGTACTCTACGTTTGTTACTTTCATTTCTAGTAATATCCATCTAACAACACTGCACGCCATTGGCTTTCCTTACCTAGGACTACCTAACTTACACTCACCTGGCTGAGGAGGGGGTGGAAATGAATTGATTGTGTCCTAGTGACAAATATCGAGGAAACCGACCAACGGACAGGTCAGCAGTCAACTTGATATAGCCTTCTATAGCGGGCGGATAGCTAGAAAAAGCAAAAACCCGTAGGACTGAGCCATTAGGCCCCTCCTCACCATGGAATATTTGATATGGAGCAAGATGTGTACACTGAAATCTATTCAAAGTTAAGAATATGATTTAATTAGCTGTAGGTTAATATCTCAAGTTGCTACTAAACCTAAGAACTTTATTCTCTCTGAGTTTACTAGCAGCTGTGCCAGAAGTAAAGTTCATTTAACAGTGGTGTGAAAAGATGACTGAGGATAATTATTTCGGTGTGTGCACCTGCTGCTACGCAACGGGGTCTGGCAACCAGATGCTCACAGCCACCCTGTTCTGGCCACACACACTAGCCGCATGGACAGCTTGGCGGCTATTGTCAATAAGCTGTATACTTTGATTGTGTAGATAGTTTTAGTGCCGCTGTTTCTTCTAATTATTCATTCCAATGGTAGCAATTGCTGTGTAATGTTTCTTTGTAATTGAACCCTCCTCTACTGACACCAAGATACTTACAAGTGTAGCTAGCGTCTTTGATTCCATTCACTGGGCTTCTTTTATGTCAGTAGATATGGTAGATGTTTTCTACACAGTAGGGAATGGAGTTATTGGTTATTCACGGCCGACGGTTGTCATTAATACTTAGGGATGCACCCCGCGATTTCTATTCTTCCCAAGCGCTGGGTTGTAAAACAAAGCCCTGAGACTACCTGTCTTTACAGTGCCCAATACCTACCTAAGCATTAAGATAGCGCGCCTGACGTACTGTAGATACCTAGGTCTTCTCTCCTCTCTAGGTAAGTACCTAAGTAGACGTAGAACCGCCTGGGTTGGGTATCACGTTCGACGCGCCCGTTCGCGCCCGTTCGCGTCTATTCGCGTTCTTGGTCTGGCATTATTAGGTACTTACCTACCTTTCCCCTACCTACCTACCTACTTAGGTAGCTTCTTCCCCACTGACATTTCACAACATCCCACAACATTTTCACCATTTTCAACTCTTCAATTCCTCTATCACAAATCCGACAGCTTCACAAATCTTCAATTAAAAATAACTTGATTGTAAGTTTCGAGAATATTATTTGTTTGTCATTCTTTATATTTTGATTCTTGGCCTAATCCAACGCGCCACAATTACCACGGTGTGCAATTGGATTCCTTCTTTTCAACTCTTGCTGATGGAACCATGCATCTGACACACTACAACCGCAGACATTATTATTCCTATAAATCAACAAGAACTGAGATCACTTGTCAAAATTTACGGTTCCAACCATGAGCACATATAAGCAACTGCAGACAGTCAAGGCCCGACTTAACAACGTTTTACTTTTGGTAGTGTTGTGGTATAGTGCTGCAGTTCTGTTCTGTGCCAGCCAGCGATGGTCTAAGTTTACCCCAAAAGGCTTTCCAGCATAAGTATCCGCAGGCACTCCAAGTTGCTGCTGGCAATCAACAGCCAGAGATGGTCTAAATTTACTCAAAAGGCTTTCCAACATAAGTATCCGCAGGCACTCCAAGTTGCTGCTGGCACTCAACAGCCAGCAATGGTCTAAATTTACTCAAAAGGCTTTCCAACATAAGTATCCGCAGGCACTCCAAGTTGCTGCTGGCACTTAACAGCCAGCGATGGTCTAAATTCACTCGGAGAGCCTGCGGATACTTCTGTTGGAACTTCTTCTAAGTATATTTAGACCAGCGTGGCTGTTGAGTGCCAGCAGCAACTTGGAGTGCTTGCGGATACTTATGTTGGAAAGCCTTTTGAGTAAATTTAGACCATTGCTGGCTGTTGAGTGCCAGCAGCAACTTGGAGTGCCTGCGGATACTTCTGTTAGAACTGCTTCTAGTTGCTGCTGGCACTCAACAGCCAACGCTGGTCGAAGTTTACGCAAAAGGCGGTCCAGCAGAAGTATCCGCAGGCTCTTCAGGTCGCCGATGGGACTGCTGCTGTCACGTTCTCAACCGTGAGCATATAAGAAATTGCAGACGTCAAGGCACCTACCTTGATAACGTTCTACTTTTGGTAGTGTCGTGGTATAGTGCTGCAGTTCTGTTCCGTGACGCAGAGCACGATTGGAACCGTAGCCGAAAACGGTTACAATGCTGAACTTCGCTTCAAATTTGAGAATCTATCTCCCTAGTCTATTCAAATGGTTATGAGCTTCCCATCACCATCAAATTAGCTCCGTTGGTAATCTGCGCTCCCTAGTGGATTAGAGAACCTGTATGTGTCCCTCAATAGCGATGACGCGATCAATGGACCTTTCACGATTGGGACTGGAACCGGATTGTAACTATGCTGACCACAAGTTTTAGTCACCAAATAGGGATTGGAAGAGAATATTGATGTCACTACCGCACCGCAGAGACGACTTACAATTTATTGAACTCTGATCAGGCAGAGGGCAAGAGTTTCTGCCAGGAATGGCTCGATTTGACAACGTTCTACTTTCGCCAGTGGTGTGCCGGTATATTGTTACAGTTCTGGGGTTCAGTACAGCCAAGGATGGTCCAAATTTACTCGGAAGGCCTTTCAGCACCAGTACCCTCAGGCGCTCACAGTCGCTGATGGCACTGCTTCTTGCTGGTGGGAGGCTAAGAAGACTGTAAATTTATTTCTCTTCGTCCCTTTTCATCTTTTGTTCTCTATCTTGCTAACAATGAATAGGAAAACCTAGAAATGTTCTCCCCTTACCACCCAGTCGTACTCCAACGCCCCACCGATTCCGACACAATCGACGATTGGAAGAGTAGCTCGCTTCTGTGTTCTTCCAGAGACACAAGCTTGACCCCCTGGCATCTTACCAAGGGAGCTTTCACATCTGCTCTCCTAAGACAGAGCCAAGCTCCGTAATATCTCACGGATGTTACCCAAAGTGAGGCGCTCTGAGTTGAATTCATACGATCCGCTTTCCCCTGTCGCACTCGAGTCTACTCTAATCCCCCCGACCATCTCCCTCGAAGCTGTAGCCATAAATTAATGGTGTGTCGTTGTCTTTCTCCCCCACTCCTGTTTCATCAGGAGCCAAAAAACACCAGAAATATTCAACAATTCGGCTCTCCCAGAAGCACCATACAATGCTCGTAGGCATCTTATCATCCAGAACAACGAATCACCACTCATTGCATCGTTTTTACCTAGAGGCCCGAGCCTACGTTACAAAGCTTCAGTACAACTTAGACTAGCCATGTTATAAGCGCCCACAATTATATCACCAGCTCTATTCCACCAGGACGATAAAAAGCTATATACTTAGTCCAGAGTCGTCCAAGGAGTCACAAGGCGCGCTCTACAAAACACCGGCACCCATCGTGCATATTAATACATCCTCTCGCCTGGAAATCCCCACCTGGTAAGCTCAATACAAAACTTACTTGCCGTTTAGCTCATTATTTTCACTGCCAAATGAAAGAGTGAACACAACAAACACAACACTAACGCGCTTTACAGGGACAACAGGTACACATTGCTACACTCCAGCTTTGCAAAATATGATATATCTCCGACCTAGACCATATCATAGTCACCCCCACAGCGCAAAGCCTCGAATCTACAGCTTCCAAAACCCCCCGTTTACTCCTCTAGGCGAACTTCACACAGCCCTTTCTAGGCGTCGATTCCACTATATATTACCGGTTGAGCGACGGTGTTGGTCCGGCTTCGGTGCCTTTGGAACAATCATTTGAAGAAATATCTTGTCTCTGCTCTAGAAACTGAATACTCTTGCATCGGATTGACGAGCTGTCTGGTTGTAATTACACTGCTTGTTCTTACTGAATTAATCTGCTTTGGGTATCCAAGCCAACTTGAAGATAGACAATTAAGCAATTAATACATTTGATTGCTGGTTTTCCTATGCAAACCTACATATAACTGTCACTAATAGACTGGGGAAACTCGATCACGCCCATTTGCACCAAACTCTACAGGCCACGGCCATATATAAATTTGGAGCAGCTCTGCAATTGTGATAAGGTATCTGTCAACTTAATTTCAATCTCCTTATTCACTATCCATGCTTCAGACTGGAACACAGCGGTAGCAGAAAGTATATAACCGGAAAAGATTCCGCCCCTTCCCTCGAAGGGCGCCTGATCATCAACTTGGCTACCCCACCGTCCAGAAGAGAACGCAGAGATCAACATTCAATACATGCTCGCCAATTATTATGTGTTCTTGTACTCATGTGGCGCAGAGACTTTCTCGTGATTGCAACTGTAGCCCGGAGCGGAACAGGCTGGGTAGCCGGGCTATCACAAGATTCAGTCGTTTCCCAACTATGTCAGCTCCTTGTTTACTACAGAGTCGGCAGAGAATGAAGCTACTTACCTAGGTAGGTAATAGAAATAAGAAAATCAGAACATTATACAAGCGCATAGCTCCTCAGAGAGCAGCTGCACTTTATCCTCTATAAATACGAGTGATTCTTATCGCCTTCGTCACCTTTGCAACCTCCTCCAGATAATATTTGACCCAAGCTTCTCAGAATCATGAGAAAGGGGATTGTCGGAGCTTAATAAGACCTTACACAATATCCAGCATCACCTTCCTATTCTTCCCATTATTCTACTTATCGTCTATCTCATACTCACATCATTTACCCCTTCAACCACTCGAGTTTCTGACCTCATCGGTGACCACAACTGACTAACATCTACAACATATCACCATCAGGCAGTTGGTTGAGAACGTATCGCCAAAGAAACAGCTCTATTTCAGTCAAGCCCAAGAGGTAGGCTGCACCTCTCGTAGCTTCACTCTCCTTTCCTTATCTATGTCCACTCACTGCATACATGACACAGCTGAGGCAAGAAGGGTGTGCTACTTGCCTGCCTTCTGTAGCTTCGAGCACCTCATCCACTCGCTATTCCTTCCTTCCCGAACATTGATTTTTAAGGAACAGGTGGATCTGATTCGCCGCAGCCGTCGTGTGGAACGCCTGTGACTTCTGCGAGGTAGCTACGTACCTAGATATTGAGGCAGCTTCCCCCTTCAAGTACCCCTTCAGTCTTCGCACCTCCTCCAATTTGGTTGGCAACCCCCATACATTTCACCTGGATCTTCTCCCCTCCATATCCTCCCTCTCAGTACAAACCCTTTTCTTTCTTTCCAGTCCCATATCTTCTTCATCACCCTTCCATCCACATCAGTTTACACAACTCCTCCCTCACGCTTCAAGGTTAGGTTGACCAAGCATACCAGCCGACGCTTCCAGCGAGGGCACTTCCAGCAATAACACCAACCAAGGTAAGCCATGCTACAAGTGTTCTTGATATTCCTTCAGATCACAGGAACACCTCCCAGATCAGGTGTATCATGACCCAATCCCCCTGATCGCAACCAATCCTACCCAAGCTGTTGACGTTTGGACCGAAAAGTGCACTGCGACCGTGTGCACCCTCTCCAACCTCAACGTCCACTTCCACCCTGCCTCTCACGTTCATCCTTGCATTTGACGCTTGTGTTGCACAATCCTGTCCTTTCCGCAGGCTTCGTTGCACCCGAGTCCACACAAATTAACAACACTCAAAGCGATACCTCACCATTCATATTCATTCACGACGTTGTCAGTTCTGAGCCTCATCAAGCCACACTCTTTCCTCGAGCACACACACACACCCTGCTGAGATTACCTACATTCTGATTTATTGACTTTGCCAGCTATCTGCGGCATTCAAGGTGTTCTCGCCAGGCATCAATACAGTACCTAGGTACTAGGTGGTGAATTGCACGCCATACATATCGGTACGTACCTCCAAATACGTCACGAGTCCAACTTTTTGTCGTGCTTTCCCATCTTGTTTACTGAAAGCACAAAACACTTCCCTGCCCGCACATACTCACCTACATCTTCAATTATTTTCTCATATTCCTGGTCTCGTTTTGTGCGATGTTATCCTGATCTTGCATCCTTACCATCCTCTTTTCAAGTTCATTTCCTTCCCAGTGCACACGACGCAATCCTACTATTGTGACAAGTTTTATTACGTTGCATCAATTTATTCAATCCCAGTTACTTATCCAGCATCTAATTACCTCTCTCGTCTGTGCAAACCTAATTCTCAACAGTAACGCCTTTCAAGTCAACACACTTACAATATCAATATCAACTTCACCCTAGATAGAACTCACCCCCTTTTATTACTCAGTTCCTCACCTACTTTATCACTATATCGTTTTTGAGACAATGGATTCCACCAATCGTCCTTCAACGGGTGCTGGCTCAAGCCACGCCGGCGGTCGTTCTCAAAAACGAAAAGCTTCTGCAGGCCAGAAAGTTGGTTCGTCGCGAAAGAAGCAGAAGTCTCAGCCTAGACGCCCAAGCACTCGAGCTCAGAAGAAGGGTAAGGCTACTGTCGCCGACGGCAACAATGCCCCTGAGCCGGCTACACCCCTCCCCCCTCCATCTCGGCAACCACCCATTTCTTCCAAAATCCGTGCTGCCATGTGTGACACCCTCAAATATTGGAAGGCACATCAAGGAGGTATTCACTCAAAGGACAAGATTGCAACTGGCATGCTTCTGAACGGAAAGACAACCCCTCGCGATGTCATTCAGGCGCAAGTGATTGTCACCACAGTGTATGTACTTCAATCTTAAACTTTCCGATGAGGACAGAATCTTACTAACACGGCTGGATAACAGTGGTAGCGGTCTCGAGATTGGCCCTGACGGCAAACGTATCCGAATTGAGGATCAAAAAAAGACCACCAAGAATTATGTCGCTCTCAGCAACGCCATGGAAATGGCAATGCCAATTGGTATAGTGGTCGGAAAGCAATCCAAAAAGAAAGGTGAGAAGTCGAAAGTCAACCAAACTGCATATCAAGCGTTGCTGACTCTGTCAGGCCACTATGCCAACAACCTTCTAAGCGTTGAACTCACAAACCAGTACAATGTCTTAGATTGGTTTTTTGTCACGGACATATGGTCAGAGCGCCAGCCAATGCAACGAGACGGCTCGAGCCATATGCAATACATGGTTCGACTGCAAAGTATTGACCTGAACTCCAAGGCTTGGTGGCTACCACAAGGCCAGGAAAGAACCGATACGTATGCCATTGGTGATTTCTATTGTCGGCATTTCATTTGTCAATCATGCGACATCTCTAGCAAGGAGATCTTCACCGAAGGTTGGTGCTGTCTGAAGGCGACTTGCCCGAAATTCTTCCAATTCCTGAATTCCGCTGTCGACTTCAATACCCTTCAGTACAATGAGAACTTTCTCAACGAGAGAAAGCAGTGGGTATCGAAGATACCACTGGTGGCGTTGGTGCCTGGACTCCCGGTTATGAAAGGAAAGCACTACGGCTCTGAATCAAAGTTCAAAAGAGGTATTATGTGCCCGACATGCAAGTTCGCCAGCCGCCGAATTTCTTGGGATGGCTGGAAGTGCGAATACGGATGTGGGTTTGAGCTGTCAATGGTCCCACGAGATGTCCCAATGGTCAAGATTCACATTGAGGCTCGTGGGACTATGAAACAGAAAGGTCGCAAGTTCTTTGAGATTGATGACCGAATCGGATTTGCCAATCATAACATTGCAGGATACAAAGTGACCAGCTTTTACCTCCCAAACACCCCACAGAATCTGAATCTTGGGAAGGAGGAATTCATCGGTTCTGTCACTATATTTCGACCTATAAAATCCACTCTTGAGAGACATGGTGGCCTCGACGACTTGTTTCAAGAGATACAGGAGTCAACACGAGTGGGAGATGTGAAACTGCGACGCCATCCAGCATTTTGTAGAGGTGAGTTGATTAAATAGCCGAGCTTCTATTATTCTAACTGGATACCACAGGCTCGCATATGGAGGAACTGACCTCCCAATTTTCGTGCAACATGGTATGTTCTGCAGAAAGACAACTGAGGCTCCTCGCTGATATTATACTAGGGCGCCGACTATAAGTTCGGCGTGGTTGTAGAGACCTCCAACGGTTTTGACACGGCACCTCCTCCTGTCATGAAGGCTCTCAGTCGTCTTACCTGGAGTGGAGCAACTGCAGTTGCACTAACGACAGACCACGTTGCAAAAAGCAAGCTGTCTGTCGATTCTGATTCAATGCCAGGCCACTTTATTGACTTCAACGAGCAACTTCTGCTTGGTTACTTTGAAGACTCGCAGATCAGTGTAAGTGTACCCCTTATTCTCAGAACAACTCGGCTCATGAATTATACACAGTTTCACGACGATGGCGAGAAAGAGTTAGGGCCCACCGTAGCAACATTGTCTCTTGGTTCGCCATCAATTATGCGTTTCCGCGGGAAGAAGAAGGCTGGCTTTGAGAACACCATCGGGACCCACAGGGCCATGCTGTCTTTCATTCTTGAGCACGGTGACATGGTCATTATGCACGGCACTAAGATCCACCAGCATTACGAGGTACATTCAAGCCTCTTATTAGTCGATCCCGGAGGCTAGTTCTTAGCTAATCTGTGTCCTAGCATGCTGTTTATGCCAAAGGGGTCCGTCGTTACGCCCTTACTTGTCGTTACATTCGGCCCGAGATGATTCCAGACCCCGAGAGACGCGAGAAAGCTATTGTGAATGGAAAGGTTCCCCACTACTGGCAGAAGCAAGCCTACGGGGGCGAACATGCTACATCTTTTGACGAATTGTCTCACGATGCTGGTGTGTATCAAGGTTTCAGCGATACAACCACTTTGAACGACAATATGGAAATTGTTCCCTACACTGGAACGCCGCCCCGAGAAATGGAACACCAGTTATCCTAATTATCCGGAGCTCTGCACAGTGTATCACTTCTGCCATTCCGGTCAATACGAGAACCTGCACCGCCTGTTAGGGACAACATAATGATTCCGGGCACCTCCCTCGAAAACAAGTTCAGAGGATGAAATCGACGTTTAATATCGAAGCATTAAAGAAATATGCTTTTTATCATCTCTGTTTTTGAACGCTGCTAACATTATCTTTCCATTACCCATCCTAACGCCTGATGATAACGAAATGGGCTATTGCTCAAATGAGCTCGAACGCAAGCTATTGAGGATTTTGTGCTTTACATTAACTATGAATTCGATGAAAGATGAGAAAGCATATGGACCTGGTACCTGATTTACGAGAAGACGAGGAAGGGGATGCACTACAATCGGGGTTTTCAATAGTTGACTGAGGATGCTTTACGCACCGGGATATACCTCTCTTAGTTAACGGGTTGGAAGGTTACGTCTGAGTCATACCTCTGATATTTGCTTATAGCCTTAACTTTACTTCACTATTGAGTGCTTGGCTGTTAGGGAAGTCACTACACTCTTCACAATGCAAAAGGTTAAATAGAAAACTGCAAGTTAACTAGGCCGCAACAACGTGATGTCTCCTCAAAGACTAACTAGAGGGGCAGTACCTTGTTCCTGCTTTGTTTAACTTAACAACGAAGTGTTAGTGCTTTGAGAATCTGAAAAATGAGAAAATCCTCTTTCATCAAGACTTGCCGAAGACTACCAGTTCACTCCCTAGTTTTTGGAACGGCGATGACAAGTAGTTTAACTAATACTACTCAAAAGGCTCCACGCGCTTGTGCATGGCACTCTAGGATATGGACTCGAACTATACTGGTAGGTATTGTGTTCGATTGGAAGCAAGAATTTGTGTTGGACTAAAGTGAGATGAGGAAGAAAAACGTGAGGTTGGCTGTAGTTCTGGGGAAATGATTTGAGAGGAGAGGTGGAGAATGTTCACAAGGGGGATTGGATGGAGCTTTGTTCAAAGAGAGAGTAGATCGATAGAGACTGAAGCGCCAGGAGAGAAAATTCCCTTGTACTTGGTAGGATGTTAGACGGAGAGTTGGTTTGAGGCAGAAGGTTGGTTTGCATCAAGGGGAGGCCTGGAGTTGTTGTCAAGAGGTTTATTTGACATTGCTTGTCAAGGATGATGGTGTTTACTTAGGACGGCCTAAGTAGTGGGTGCTAAACTGCCGGCTTCGGACCGAGCTTTCTAGCTATAAATATCATTACCAGCGACTCGACGCAAGGCTTTTGTTAATTTAGCATCTTGCTTCTTCCGCTACAGTGTCTACTTCTGGAATCTGATATTTCGCCACCAAAGGTGCAAGCGCGTTGAACTTGAACTCGACTTTGTCCCCATCAACTCGCAGTAATTAGCACTCGGCGGGGAGTGTGTAGTGCAATGTCGAGGTTGTATTGGATCATTGTGACCGCCGTCAAAGGGTTCCCGATTTCGTGCTGTACTGCCCGTCCACTTCTGCCGATGGCGAGCAAGAGCCCCGCGAAGTTTCGCGGTGGAATAATGAAAATTTCAAGTGGCGGCAGAGCCTCGAGTGCGGCGTGTGCTGCGACATAGTCGCCTTTGGCGAGGTATGTTTGCTACGTCAAGTCGAGGGGTGGAATGGTTGCCTTGAGAGCTGCCTAAGTCTTGCTGAGCGTATACTTTAAGGAAATGATGATAGGCTTCATTTTAAGTGCAGTGTGTGATAATAATACCATGTGATGACTAGGTGTTCAATATTACAGATAAATGTGAAAGAATTGGTATGGAAGCCTCGAGGACTGGAGGTTCTGGCATCCGAAATTGAGTTGATTGACGTCGCTTTGGCAGCTTTTACTACACCTCGAAGCCAGTAGTGAAGTAGTGCGGGTGAAAGTAGGTGATAAATTGACCAATAGGAGGTGGGGGAAAAGGGTCTAACTTAGGCTGGCGATTTCTTTAAGGGGGGCAACACCAGACCTTACCACTTACCTCTCTTTTGCTCAATTAGCTATTGCTTGGTTTTTTATTAATATATTGCGTTCTATTCTATACGATCAAAGCATTCTCCATATATTCGAGTGATTTCTCCAAGTTCTGGATTTGTAATTACAGCTTGGCTTACCTCCTACGCTAGGGCCCGGGTCCAGACTACAGTCACCCGGGCCAATTCGGTAGAAGTGCGAATCCAAATAATATTCCACAATCGAATGCTATTTACGCCAATATTTCTATACAATATTCTTTCGAACTGGGTTAAATGAACAAATAACAGCTGTTACTATTAATAGGAGGAGATGCCCGTGACGTGGGGTGTGGCGACGAAAGCCATCCATCGTCAATTCCAATTTAGAAACGGTGAGTTGGGGTGAATCTGCTCAACATTATACAATTAATAAGTTTTTATACCTCAGGGCACTGTTATCTGTCAATTTCGGCAAAGGTATGGTCGGCCGTGAGAATAAAGACATTAGATACAGTGTCGTACTTCAATTCGTCGATAGCTCAACCGCGAAATGTGACGTTCTCGTAGGCTGCGATGAGGTAAATTCTGCGTATGGCGGCATATGTTCTCTGGCCTCTGACACCCAACCTCGTGAAGCGCGATACACGAACACGACCAGCTTCCGGTTGTTCTATAGCTGATGTGCAAAATACTCAGCGAACAGAGCCAGCGAAGTCGTCCAGCTAACGAGCAAGCCACCCCACGCGAACCACCGCCCGCAGACATCTGGTCTGGACCGCTTCACCGTTTTCGCCATCGCCATCAGCCAGGCGGCATTACCGCCGACGGCGCCGAAGGAAAAGATGGGCGAGAAGCCAGCCAGAATGCCGGTAACGGCAAGGCAGCCGACCTGCGTCGCGCCGAGGACCGAGATGAAAGTGGTCGGGTTTTTGTACCGCACCGCCATGCTGCGCACGCCGTGCCGCGCAGGAAGACGTTGTACACGAGGAGATTCCCGGCCGTCCCGACGAGGAAAGCGAGTGGGACCGCCGGGGTCACCAAGCACGCGGCGTAGCCTGCTTCTATCAGATACGCCATATAGAAGCCGTAGAGCCCGCCTGGTTTCTCGATGCGAGAGGGTTCTGCATACAGCACGAACGACGCAGGAAGCTTTGACAAGACGCCATCAACAGTTGTTTGGGTGGCCAGTCTCACTGAGCCGACAACCCATACGTTGGAAGTGGAAGCAGGATATCGTGCCGATGCCGACAGGCACGGGAGAGCTTTCCTATACCTAGTTATGATAAATTTATGATAGTATACTCGGTATATGTATGAAGTATAGTGGAAAGGAAGCGCCGAGGTAGTCTCCCTGTTCGACCAGGTTTTTGGGAGTTATATGAACCACCATCAGCACGGCGGCGCCTTTCCCATACACATCATGTAGTTCGGTCATAAATACTACCTGGGTGGACATGAATGCATAACGACAAAGAGAATCACCCAGATAATGTAATCTACTAACCTCTCGCATGGCACTTTGTGACGGAGGCTTACAGGGGCCTAGAAGGCTCAAAAGAAATCTGTATATGTTATGTGTAAGTGAGCCTCTTGCTTAGACATTTCTTATTAAGCCCACTTGGCGTAATCCGCGTATATAAAAACCCTCTTTTAGCGCTTTCGGCCCTCCCGGCCCTCCCGACCTTACTCCTAAACGCTCTATAATACCTAGCGTGGTTGATAGTTCTTGTACAGCTCCTTCGTGTATGTTTTTGGTCGGGTCCCCCTAATACTTAGTATACGGCGCTTCAAAGGCTTTAACCACGAGCAGCCAATTACTAATTAATATGGGAGCCTTTCGTCCAAGCGTGGAGGCGCGCTGGTATTCCGCAGTTTTGTAAGCGCTTCGGACGATCGTATTAGTGCTCGCGATCATATCGGTGTTTACGATCGTAGTACCAGGTCGTATTATTGTAAAGGTAAAGAACGTTCCATAGTGTCCCGAGACCGCCACGAATCCGGTAGAATCATGAACGAGTAGACATAGAAAAATATTAGCTTGATACCTTACGCACTAAAATGAACCCTTATAATCTAGTGTGTACTATACACAGAATTCAAATGGAAAATTTACTGCCAAGCGCCTATCTCTTGATGTCTAAATCCCCCTAACATATAACCCCTCTCCTAAGCTGAGTGTTCTAGAGTGAGTCGGGGGACGGCATACTTAAAGACATTGTCTGGATCGTAACTTTTCTTGAGTGCAACGAGTTTTTCGTAATGCTCGCCGTATATGGCTTTGTAGTCCGAATCATCATCTCCAAGTAGAGAAACGTAGGCGGACTCGAGAACGTTAAGGGGATCACTGTCCTTGAGCTCCTTGAGGAACGCTCGAGACCACTCTGCACCCTTGGTCTCGAGATCCTGTACTCCTGTCATCGCGACGAGCTCGACCATTAAGTGATCGAAGCGTGAGCCAAAGACCGACTCCTCACTTGAGGCGGGTGCCCACAGGGTGTGCACCGATATAGCTATGCCACCGCCGGGAATCAGACCTGTATATTTCGCCAGCACCTCGGCAGTCTTGGGCGTGTATGCCTTGAAGCTTATTGTATATGCACGGCCCCACGACCCGTACACTAGAAGCGATTCGTTGAAGGCGGTGAAGGCCGACACAGATCTCGGCTCGGGATTGTTCATCAAACAATTACCAAAGCCGGCGACTCTAGCGAACCACTTCTTGCCCTCTTCCTGGTTATCATCTGCCCACGTAGCACTTACCGCAAGGACCTTCCCCAAGTTCGGGAGCTCAATGCCAAAAGGCTGGAGCTGAAGAGCTCTCGGTGTGGTGGCGTCACCCATCATTTTCTCATACCCATCAGTGAAGGCGGCCCACGTTGCATCGAGGTTGCTCGACTCGAAGATGATGAGAGACACAAGGAGCTGTTGCACGTACAGACAGCCATTCTCAGCAGATGCGTCTCATGAAAAGGGACAGACTCTACCTACCTCTTTCAACGGATAGACCTTGATGGTGAGCTCAACAATGACGCCAAAGATGCCTCCTCCGCCCCGAATACCCCTCAAAAGCTCCTCGTCCGCGTCGACGAGTTCGCCTTTCGCATTCACGATCTTGGCGCTGATAATCTGGTCAACGCCCAAGCCGTGGCTGGTAGCAAACGGTCCATAGCCGCCAAGAGTGGCCCAGCCAACGTAGCCGACGCTGGCGACCGTGCCCCTATTCTCAAATTATTAAAATCAGGCCCGTCACGTGAGAGATATGGCCGGAAATGTCGACAAAAGAAGATACTCACACTGGCGTGATCAATCCTCTCGAATCGAGCTCCTTGGCGAGATCTCGGAAGAGGACGCCTCCGCCCACAGCAGCGGTCTTCTCGTCGGCGCCGACGCGCACATACGCGATGTCACGCATGTCGATGGTCAAGACTCCGTTGACCTGGCTACGGCCAGCGCAGTCATGGCCGCCGCCGCGCACGACGAAGTCGACTTGGTTGGCGACGCAGTACTTGACGAGGGCCTGGACGTGCTCCGCCGTCTGCGGGCGCGCGATGGCAAAGGGCACGTCGGCATCCCTCTTGACGAAACAGGCGCGCACGGCCTCGAAGTTCGGGTCCGACGGCGAGATAAGCGAGATGCCCGGCTGTTGCTCGGTGAGATGCTGGCGGAGAGCCGCCAGCGTAGAAGCCATCTTCGAGCAATGTTGTTCTCCTATTGTTGTGAAGAAAGCGCCGAGGTATCGATCTCAAGTCATTCACAAATATAAATCCCACCTAGGAAACCTTCTTCCGCTGGCGGCAGAGGAATATAACGGGGGTAGAGGGAAAAGAGAGTACGTATGTACATACCTATGTTTCGGCTGCACCGGGAGTACTTACAAGTGGTCACGATTGTTAGTTCACAATTGTTGGTCCACCTGCATGAGCCATGGAAAACGCCACGGAACCCACGAAGCAAAAGAACAAGTACTAACCATGTATTATTATAACTGTTAACCAGATTTTCTCTGCTAATAAATATAGTAAAAAATAATATTTATTTAAGGCTTTTCATTATACCCCTGTTTCCCCCTACTTTCCTCGGGTTAAGATTAGTGGCCCCCTTACGGGCCGGCCCCTCACGGGCCACTTCATGTACAAAAACACTATAATTAAATAAAGCTATTTATATAGCAAAAATAGCTATAATAGCCTAGTTTTCGGTGTTTTATACTTTAATATAGTTTTTTACTTTTGTTTTATTCTTTAATAAAGGCTTACTTAGCCCTAGCACTTTATAATTACTTGCTTTGTTTTTATATATAACGTGATTTATAAACAAGTTGCGTATATAAGCAAGTCGCGCACTTTTTACTATTTTATTAGGTTTAATTATTAATAACTTTATAACTAAAATAGTTATTATTAAAAATTAATCGGATTTTAATTTATTATTTATTTTTATTTTTTTATTATAAGTTTTTATATTATAGCCGGTTTTACCGCATTATTTATAACGTTATTAGCGTAGTATATTTACTTTACTACTACTATAATTTTTTAACGTTTATAACTATATTAAATCTTATATATCTTTTTAAACAATTAAATCAGTTATATTTTTTATAATAAAATTATTTTTATTTTATAAACGTTTTTTTTTACTTTTTTAACGTTTGTTTAATACTTTATTTATTTTATAAAACTTTTAGTTTTTATTGTTTATAAAAGTTAGTTAATATATTAATATTTAATTTAATTTTATAAGCTAGTTAATAATATTTAAAATTAACTTTAAAAAGCTTTTTTAATAACTAAAAATTTGATTTTTAATAAAAATTAACTATACGGTTATTTTTTTAATAGTTTTTAGCGTTTAAACAATTTAAAGTTTAAATAAATTAATAATATTAAAAATTAACGTTAATAACTATAATTATATATTTAGCTTTAAAATTATAACTTATAAATTATAAAATATTAATTTTAACCTTTAAAAACTTTTTAAAATATTTAATTTTATAAAAATAATATAATAAGTTTTTTTAAATATAATAAAAAAATTAGGCTTAATAATATAGTTAATATATAATTTAATAAATTTATTAATTTAATAATTATACGCCTGTTTTAATATATTATAAAACCTAATATTAAATAGTTATATTAAATATAATAAATAAAAAAATAAAAAAATAGTTATAATATTTTATTTTTTATAAAACTTTTTAAACTTAGCTAAT